>OY720450.1:13649048-13704048 GCA_963082715.1 Harpalus rubripes
AATTATTGATATTTCTGGTCCGCCATTTTAGATTAGCTGTCATATTATGTGAATAAGCAGTTCATTCTTTATTTCAGTTGTAAAATTATGTATTACTGTGGTTATTATAAATCTTATGTTGCTTTTATTTCCAAATATATTTTCTTCCACTCGGCATATTTTGACAATAACGGTAACTTGATGTATCTACACATACTTGTCTACTTAAATAGCTATTTGTGTATTAAGAGCGCAAAATGGGACGATTGAGAGGTTGTTGCCGCGCGACGCAGGAGCGAGGCATTCTCTCGAAATCGACAATGACCATTTGCGCTCGAAACATACACAAGTTTTTTTCTACAGTCGCCACAATGGGGTCCTCCACCATAACAAAAATTTATTTTTTATTTATTTTTACTTATTGGTATTTTCCATTCTTCATGAGCTATTGCTTCAATCTAATCTAAGCATTTTATACTTTCGTTTTTGTAAATGAATGCCCTATTTTATTTTCACAGCAGTGCGGCATTTTGTTTGGTTATGTAAGTGGGTAATGTGCAACTACAGTGTCATTAATTCCTGACTAAACGTTTCCATTAAGAATGTAACCAAGTAACATTTCTCAACATTGTATAGTTAGAAATTTGAGGAACGAGCGTTTTTTCTACTTTGTCGCTCTAGAGCGGCAAAGTGACATTTTGCGTTGACAAAAGAGAGCGCAAATGGTTACTTTGTATATAGACTGTAGAAAAAATAAATTTAATTATTTTATAATATTAAATAACTAGTAAATTATCAGGTTTACTTAAATTCTTTTCCTGCTTCATTCATTAAATAGTTCGTTGTATAATAATATAATATGTTTTAAAATTTCTTTTTAATATATTATCTTTGACGCGGAACTACCACGAAGCATAGATTGTTAGAATTCAATACGATCGATAAAGAGTGCGGTACGGGGACGAAGGTTTTGTATCGTGAAACATTTCAACCGGGTGGGATTCGACGGCGTGGAAATATTTGAATTTCTGTAGAACGGACAAAGTGGTGGGGGCACATTTCGACCGCATGGAATTTCGAGCGCGTGGGATTTCGACCGCGTGGAATTCGATCGAGCGGAACGCACTCGAATAATACATCATTGAAAAGAGAAAAAATGGCGGTTTATATTTTAGTAATATAATTCTTCCCAAACTCACCTGTATAAAACGTTGTACATTTGCCTAGCGGTTATTATTTCACTTTTATATATAAGATAACATACAAATGGGAGTAAAGAAAACCCATATTATTCAACGTCACGTCCAAATTAAACTCATTATACCGCATGATACAAACCACAAAAAATAATTACAACAATTCACAGAATTCCGAGTCAAAAACTATCAAAAACTTCAAGTGTTGACTTTATCCTCCACCTAATTAGATCCTTAGGAAAAAATCGGTTGAAGGACTAAAATTCTTTGTGTATCAGTTGAAGAGGGCAGCAACTCTCCGCCACAACGGCATATTTAAACAAGCCAGGCATTGTGGCGGGATTCGCCCGAGCCTACCTGTCATCTCATATCAACTTAAAGGCACTAATTTTTTATTTATTTAACAATCAGAGATTGGAAGGCAGGAAGAATCGAGGAATTCATCGTGTGATGCAGCTACAGTGAGGAGATGCTGTGAATGCAAGCATTTGTTTGGTAGCTGAGGTTGGATTCAACGGAGAAAAGGTTTATTGATGGTGATTAAAAATTGAATATGTATTTGAAAGTACATACATACATAAATAAAATCACGCATTTCCCACTTAAGGCCTGTGTCCACGATGTTAGAAATCGTTTCGAGTTCTCGATTACATTTTTTGATCATAAACATTGAACTTGTATGACTACAGATGTCAGGTTGGTCGCATTTAAGATTTAAGTTTCAGCCATTTCTACCAATACTAAAAACTAATAAAACATAACCAAGAAATTATCCCGGCAGTAAGTAAATTAAATTTATGCTACGAATATACTAATTCATTTATAAGTAATTATTTATAATAACTTATCAAAGATAAATAAAATTAGGTAATATTTTATAACCTTATGAGATATAATTTTCAAACATCAAACGTCAAGATTTTTAATTGGTAACATGTAAATGAAATTAGCAACTTGTACGAAAAAATGGGACAGAACGCATTTTTCCATTCTATTTTTCTATTCGATTTTTGCGTCCGAGTTGGTATTGTCCACGATCCGAGTTATCGAATTGCGCAGTATATCCGAGAACTCGGATCGAGTTCTAGGATCGTGGACACAGGCTTTTAGTGGGTTAGCACAAACCCGAAACAATAATAATAATAATAATAACCAGAAAAATAATCACTCACTCTTTCAACAACATTCTTACTAACAGGACATCATACAACAAATATTCCTCACACTAAAATATACATAAGTAATTTTTCTGGTTTATTACACGTAATGATAGAGATATAATGAATAACAGATTGAACGTTTATGTAAAAACCTGGAGCATTCAAATTTGTGCAGGCCTTTTTCTGGAATAATAATAAATACTGCTTATAAAAATCTGATGTGACCAGCACATTACCTTCCGTAAGTTCTATGTATTTTGTACAAATTTCATACAGAAAGTTCCTTGCAAAAGATTATATTTCTTGTATTACCTTCCGGCAGTTGCATGTATTTTATACAAATTCCATACAGAAAGTTTTTAGCAAAAGATCCTATATTTCCAGTAAAATTATAAGACAGACATATTATGTCAATTGCACTTGAGACTGACATCTTTCAATCAAAATTTTCTTAATATAGCAGCTATTTCCACAGCTAGCAACTTTATGAAATTTAATTTCTTTATAATTTTTTAACTCTATATCCAATTAATATGAAGAATTAAATGCAGTCATGTCGTATAGAGAATAAAATATTCTTTAATATTTATAATAATATTAAATGTGATAAAATGATATTTAACATAGTTTTTTCAAGAAAAAATACATACATATATACATACACGCATACACACACGTACAGACATAATCGTAAAAATAGTAAAATCGTATTTTAGGGTACCCTAAAACGTTCTTATTGATATAAAACTCATCATCGAATTTTTTAACACAATACCTTCCTTACCTAAAGGTGACGGACGGTAAAAAAACTAATCGTCAATAACTGTTTTTGACATTTTTTCTTTGCAGAAGAAAGTCATTGTAAATGTTAAGTAATGTCAATGAAAAAATCTGCCTTTTTTCAATGACGCTATAAGACAATTTTGTATTATTTTCATTCTTTTTTTATAAATTAAAAAATCTGATGCGGCCACAATATTACCTTCCGTTAGTTCACGTATTTTGTACAAATTCCATACAAAAGTTTCTTGAAAGAGATTCTATATTTTCAGCAAAATTATAACATTATAACATACATCAGAAACAACTAAAGATAACTAATGTTAACGTATTTTATTATCTCTGATACCTTTTGACGACATTTTCATCCTTACATTTTTGATTTTGTAATGTAATGATCTTATTTTCCAATTGTACTTTAACTATCCCTGTTGATGATATGATTCATTTGGAATCGAAGCGTAGGAAACTTATTTAAATTACTATTTAATAAACACTGTTTACCAAGACTGCATCTCCAATTATTTCTCATCATTGCTAACATCATAATAACAGTCAAGTAATACCAATAAATTAATAAAATATTATTTCCAATACAGTACATTCTCTTTATTACTGTTTTTAAAGTTCAACTCGTATCGTATCGTCCAAAATATTTATCACTTTTAGTAATTTAACCACCATTATTTGGAGATGCTGGGCGAAGGGCATCTGGGCGATAAAATAATACATGTCTAGAATTACAAAATTGTGTATGAGGTTAGGTTATGTTAAGGTATGTTAGGAAAAGACTGTCACTATTTTTCCTCTTGCAAAATATAGCACCAAATTGTATGCCTACTAAGCATGCAATTTTTTAAGTTTCAATTTCCCACCGTCGCCCACTTAACTATATCGTCCAGTTGACCATCGCCCAGTTGTCCGTCGCCTGTCGATTTTTTCTGGCCCTCTTCAATAGCTTTCTGTTGCCATTCGTTCAAATCAGGAGCACCGAATGTCCTCGCCATATTACAAAGTCGTAAATAAAACAATTTTTTTTTTTGTATAATTACAAATTCAACGGCGGAATATGGGTAAGAGAAAAATAAACTCTATGGTCACCAATGGGCCCGTCCAAATCTTCGGCTTTTTAAAAATTAGATGTCGCGTATGAATTTTCAATATAAATAAATGAAGACAAAATAAAAATTGCTGTATATATATTTTGTATTTTTATACCTATAATAATGTAATTAAAGTTATTAGCGTAAAATGGTCGCCATGTTGTGACATCAGCGTCATTACAGTAGTCCAGTTTCCCTGTGAAATTGTCACTATAAAGTGGACCATGCATATTCGAGTAATTTTTTATTAAGATCAAATGAATATTTACTTATTAAATAAATTTATGTTTTAATTATTGTAATCTTAATATTTATCATTGTTGTAATCATTTAGTAAATAGTATCTAATATAAATGTTGGATTACTTTTTATTATGAACTATGCTTTGATTATTGTAATCAGTACTGTCTTTGTTGTAGTTAATTATAAATAGAAAATAGTTTAAATACTATTTTAATTATAATAATAGCATTTGGTGAGTATGAAAACTTCAGTATTGTATTAAGGAAAGTCTTAAAGTCACATTCATGAAAGCGAATAATTAACTTGATTATGAAAACTATCAAAAATTGTTAATTTTACTTACCTGATTTTTATTTATGTACTGTCGAAGTTTTACATAAATTAACATTTAACACTACTCCTATACCTATTCATGTAAGTAAATCAAACAAATATATATTTTGAAATGATATAATTATCTGGTTTACTTTATTACCATTAGCTGTAAAGATTTTTGATCACAGTTTGTAATGAATACGCATTTTTATTCATGCAACATATTGCGTTATTAATGGTAACGTATGTCGGTTCTCTCTACTTATGACGGAGTGACGCTAACGTCAGAACTTTCGCGCCAAAACTTTAATAATTATTTTAGGCGTTATTAAGCGAAATTTCAAGAAAACAAAAAATATGGAATTTCTATTTTTAAATTCTTCGTAACACATAAAAAATGGAAAAATTTGGACGGGCCCATTTTAACATTAAACGTAACATTAATGTTTTTGACAATTGTAGAAATATATATTTCAAGAAACGTTCGCCAGCTAAAATTTGTAATTGACAGTAATTTCAAAATCTGAACGATAAAACAAGATTAATAATTGTACAAAATATAATCGTGTCGATGAAATAAGATGTAAAAAACATATAATTATGATTATATTCTTCATACAACAACCAACATCATTTAATCTATCAATTTTATGCATCGAAATGTAACTAATCAAGAAAAACAAAAGTAAACGCGTGAAACAGCTACAGGATGAATCAGCTCTTTTGTAACAACGATCATCATATGATTATTACATCGTTAAACAAAGCTTTATCAGCAAAAATAACGCACAAAACTTGTATGAAACGTGGCAAAATAATGGTAATTTCAACGGTGAACTAAGTCTGTCTAACTACTTCAGTTTGTATGATTTTCAGTTGAAAATTATAGGAATTTTGATTGGTGCAATTAGGTGCTTCAAATTACCCGTAAAATTACACAAAATGATAGGGCAGCACCGAGAATTCTTCGGCTAATTATATGATTAATTTGTTTGAATAAATATAACTGTTCACACCTGGACAAACGATGTTGGATGGTGAATGTAGTGAAGGAAGCCAAAATAGAAAGTCGCTTTCTAAAGTATTGGATAATAGAAAACAAATTAAAGTAAATATACCCGTGTGTTTGGTATCATTTATCAATAAATACATACATTTGGAATAAAAATACAACAGATATGAAACATGAACTCTTTGACATCATCAATATGTTGTCAATTTAATAGTTATTTTAAGATTGTTATATAAAAATTACTGTAATGATCTTCTACGACGTAAGTCGAAATTTTGGGTGGAAAATAAAAATTGTTATTTATTTTTACCTCCCGCTACCCTTGGTAAGGAAGATAGATTTTGATAAATCACCACGTTTTGCGATTATGTCTGTATGACTGTGTGTGTATGTATGTGTATGTGTGTGGATGTGTGCGTGCGTGTGTGCGTGCGTGTGTGTGTGTCTGTGTGTGTGTGAATCCTTGACTCTAACTCAAATAAAAAGCCATTAGATTTTGGTATAAATCACATAACCGGATATGACTCTTTACTTGAAGCTCAAAATAGTTTTTCTCCGAAAAATACGATTAAATGTTATTTTTTCGAGATTTGTTATTATAAAAATTAAAGATTATTAAATATTCTATAGGTTTGCATTAATACTTTTTCTATATATTTTATGGATAAATTTATAAAATTATCTATAATTTAAATCCCGGAGTCTACGCTTTAAACAAACACATCTCCTTGGTTACACAGTTCATATCTCAAATGTATATAACTGACAGATAAATGTCACTGAAAGAAGTAATCATTTCAAATTATTTATAGCAACGTTTTAAAAAGAAAATAGTAAATAGATCCATTCCATATGGAATGGAACTTAATACAGTTTCCAGCATAAGTAAATATATATTACCCCTATTTTGTAAGGAAGTTGTTAAGTCTTAGCAACGTTGCTATAAATTTTAACCAATAGAAACAAATGTAAAGCCTGTCATTTTCATGTTTTTTTCAGTGTTCGCAATTATTATTGGTTATTTGCTATAACAACGTTACTAAGAAATAACAACTTTTTTTACAAAATAGGGCTGAGTGGCTGAGTAATATGTATATTTGAATTAATAAAAATTAAATGGCGGGAGGTATAGTGTTGGCCACATCAGATTTTTCTGATTTATATTGACTTACATTTCATTATGTAACAAATTTCATAAATGTCTCTTTAGGCATGTGTTTTTGTGACACCAACAGCGAGTGTATAAAAAGACTATGACGAGTTTATAAATCAAACCACATTCTAGTATACTTTTTCTACGACAGCATATAGAGAACAGAAATACCTAATCAGACTGTTTAGGTTACATGTTTTTGGAGAATGATAGATGATGAAACGAAAACTACAGGAAGCTAACTTCAGTCCATGAGTAACTAACTTCACGCCGTGTCCAATATGTTTAAGACCACAGCTTGTAAAGTTGTGATTAAATTGTTATTTAGCCTCATGAAAACTAGTACTGTAACGCGAGGGGGGATCGCCTAAGAAGCTGATAATTATACTGCGTACTTGTTTTCCAACAATGACACTTTGAGTAACCGGTGGACGCTTATAGATGATTGTTCATGTACTCATTCTGGCATGTGTAAGAAACTTCGTATGTTTGGAACGGACAACGGACTTTTGTCATCATCATAATTAATTACTGTTTTCTCTGTATTTATCATATTATATACCTAAATAATTACTATTTTTTTATTCGAGGTTGGCCAAATATCAAATCCATTGTTGAATCAGATAACAATGATTCTGGATCAGATTAAAATTCCAAATCATTCATTATATTCACTTATGAAAGCAGATAAACAATCATAGGTTAAGCTTCGATATTTTCCTCGCTGCGCGCACGTGCTGACAAATAGTATATAGCACAGACCAGTGGATAGATCTGACAGTCCGCGGATGCGTTCATGTATGTGTCCGAAGTCTGTAGGAACAAACATATGAACAGTCCGATGGATTGTACAACAGTCGGTTGGAATGATATTTCTAAAATGCGCATGCGTCTGACATACATATGACAGTCCGGGCTGGCTGTAGGAACAAACCTATAGTAAAGCAGATAAACTAATTTTAAACCAGGTCTACGTAGTCCTAGTTTAAACCAGGTCTAAAACTGGTTATTCATAGTCATACTTAGACCTGATTAAACCTGATCTAAGTCAACCGATCTTAAACCATTCTATCTAGTCGGCTATGATCATACATTGTTCTGCTCATTCGTAGTGAATACAATTTTGAATTTTTTGATCGGCATTGATTTCTTATAACTAAAACTTCATTGGGAACTTTTTACTCTCAATCATGGAAACACGAAAAAGTGTTCTAATATCGTTCCAACCGACTGTTGGACTATTGGTATGATTGTTCCTACAGACTTCGGACGCGTACATGAACGCATCCTCGGACTATCAGATCCATTCACTGGTTTGTGCAATGTACCCAAATATGTACCGTTTGTCAGCATATGCGCACCATAATTTTCGCGAGTTGCGAGGAAAACATCTAAGCATAATGAGTAATTTGGATTTTGAATCTGATCCAGAATCATTGTTATCTGATTAATCTAATGAAGAAATGGACTTTATATTTGACCAACCTCGATACCTTCAAAAAAATATAGTTATTATTTTTGTATGTAATACATAGATATGATAAATAATTTCTATTATAAATAATTAATATTTGTTTTTAGATAATTTATTGACTGATATTTTTTCTGCAGAAAAGACAGTAAATCATTACGATGATATGACAAGTCCGTTGTCTGTTCCAACCATACAAAGTTTCTTACATATGTCTGAAGGAGTACATGAACAAGACATGCGCACAAAAGGGTTCATGAATGCGTACCTGAACGCACCCAAAAAGTCTTGTAGGAACAAAGCTATTATATTCTCTAATTAATCAAGAAATATTTGCATTTTATTTTTAACTTGCAAGATAAAATATTCGGCTGTCGTGTACAAAAAGAAATAGATTTGATTAAAATAAGTCATTAGCATTGTTCGTGCGGTGCGATATTAATCATTCATCATCCACAGCTCGCATTTATTTCCCGTTCGTCAAAACAGCGATTTGTTCCGTTCCGACCGAATAACAACTAATTTTATAATTCAAAAGCTGTCATATATCTCAGTCCGGCGGCCGTGTGTCGTGCGCACAACATCTCCGCGCAATTATTAAATTAAACTTGTTTCCACACAAACGGTCTTTTGTATTCATCATCAATCTGTGTTGTATGGCTTTTGGTTACTAATCTAATAACGTAAACAGCTCCCTGTTTTATCGGCGGAGGGGTAGGGCGACGCGAACGCCGCCCGGCGCCATTACGGCAGATAACGTAATTATGCAAATACGCGCCTAATGGTTACAAATATTACGATAGTCTTTTATGGTTCAGAAATGAAATATAATACTGGTGCTTGGCTCGGCTTCGACCGAGGGTGACTTGATTGCTGCTTCAAATTTCATGTTATGATATAATTATGTGATTTTGTGAAACTGTGATTCAGATTTGTCTTTATTCAATTTGTTTCGTTTCGAAATTTGCATACAGATTTCGTTTCGTTGCTCTCTTCAACGCTCAACGGCTCTTGTGGGAAATATATTTCTCATTTTATAACCGCACAATGTCGTTTCGTTTCACAGATTCAAGTGCAAGTTATTTTAGAATAAGGTTATTGTGCAATTATTCCTTCTGTCTACACTCAAGCAAGATGAATTCGAAATTTTTACTTATGAATTGAAAATCAATTTTAGTTCTTTTTCAAATATTTATCAAAAAATATTTCAGCTTATAGATATATGCCGAAACGTTCGTTAACGCATTGTTCGATTAGCGGCAGGCGAAGTTAGACCTAAAGTCCCTTACATTAAAATGAAAAAAAAAGTTGGTTTACGAAATAAAAAAAGTATTTATTTGATTAATTTATAAACAAAAACAAAATATTATTTAAAGTAACAAAATAGTTATGATATAAGTGTTAAAAGTGACATTTTATTTTGTGAAAAGGAAGTTTGGAACATGGCGCGAAGCTAATTTTCTGTTTCCATTTAGAAGAATAAATTCTTGCGAATATCTTATTTATTATTTATTAGTATTATTTTTTTTTGAAAGTTCATTTTCAGTATTCAATATTTATCTACCTACTACTAAATTAGTAAAGCTTTTTTGTGTCATAGTAGAGCTCAGTCAGTTTTTAATTCTCCACATAAAAGAGAATAATCTTTCACAAGTTTCTGTGTGTGGTAGAATGAGTCTAATTTTATAAAGTTTATAATAATTACCAAATGTACCTTGATTAAGTACACTTTTAATATCATTTGATTCTTGACTGCTTATCATGTTCTTTAGAATAGTAAATTCAGCTTTCAAAATATCTTTATTTATTGCAAATGTGGTAATGATCTATATTTACGGCTATTGCTAGTTCTTGGCTTTCTAGGGAAAATCGGAGTTTTAGGTGTATAGTTATTGCATCAATTATATGGTAGTAAAGTAAATATTAATTCGGAAAGAATCATCATCAAGAATTATCAGCACGAGTATGTAAGTCAGTATCATGTGAACTAGGTCCAATTGTTGATGCGAACAAATAATCTTTAAGTAATTTTGACTCGCTTTTTTAATTTTTGTAGTTTTAATAGGTTCAATTTCAATATTTTTATTTTTTGAAGCAATTTCAATATATCTCCATGAGTACAAAAAGGCATATATGACTATAGTCAGTTCGCTTTTCTTCTAATATTTTTTATTACATCATTATTGATAGTTAAATTCCCATATTTGCCTTGAAGGTTCTTCCTTAATATGTTGATAATATTTAATATAACAGTCAAAATGAATAGATGTATCTAAAATGAAATTATTAAAATTTATAGAAATTTTGTTTGGGGGTTGTAATTCAAAATCTGGGGGTGCTAAGCACCCCCAAGTACCCCCCTAACTACGCCTGATTCGAATTTGTTCGTTTTGATGAACCGTTAACCGCACAATGCGTTGATGAACGTTTCTGCAACCGGGCATAGACTATCAGATTCTGAAAAAAAAATTCAGAAAATTTTGAGAGTTGACTTTTTACGCCGATAATTACAAATCTGCTTTTGCCATAAAATCACAGAATAAATAATAAAAATGTATCATCACGGTATATTATCCATTGCTGGGTGTGCCAATCTGCTTTATACACAGATACCGGTAATGATGATGATGATGATGATGATGATAATGATGACAAATTTGTACCTGGCGTCAACCACACGGCCATTCATTGCTGGCGTCGGGCGGAATCGAAACCAGGTCCTCATGACCAGACCCTCAGGCACACAGCTACGAGGCCCAATAAATGGAAAACTTGTATTCCCATCTCAAATAAAAGCAAATTTGTGAATCTATCCAAACCGAAAAGTGAAACTTCTTATTGCAAAATCGAAAATAAAACATAGTATTCTACTTTACGAGTAATGGCTGTAACTTATTCGGACGAATTATAATACTCGCGTGTAGCTCTACTTCCAAACTTATTCTTTTTCATTTATAGCCATTATTATACACTTTTTAATTAGTATACTAGAGTGACCAAAAATGGCTGAAAGTCACGTGACCACTTTTGTTTTAAAATAATGTCAAAATTATATTTCAGTTTTCCATAATTCATCAAAACTCCACAATGACAGAATGACAGGTGCATGATATCATTGGCGTACGTTGATTCATTGTATATTTGTTTCGCACACTTTCATGAAGTTATAGCTTTTAATGAAGAACGTAACAAATTTCTTCTTGAAGCATATTTTCGTTTGGGGGAATGTAAAGAAGTCGGTTCAAAATTCGAGGGGGTACGCCCATGGAAATAGTAATGCTTTCATACTAGGTTAGCGGAAAATATCAAAATCGTATGGAGCGGCACGCTTCGGGCATTTTCGATCACTCTGTATTTTGTACGCCCATGTGTGTTGCCAGCCAACCCGGCGTAAGCCTTTGTAACAGCCCCTAGCCGGGGCCCGATAGCTAGGTGTTGCCAAGTTAATTCTATCCCAAATATCTCCAAGGGTAACGGGAGTGAATACCAATCAAGTCGCGAAAAATTCCTAATCTGACCCGTATTCTAACCTACAGCCTTCGATCATAAAGATATTATTAACAAATTGATTTCAATGAAAACTAATGTTATAATAAATAAGGGGGTCTATTCAGAACTCAATATTTGTTAAATCGTTATGGTCTTTAAGGTTATTATGTAATATAAAGATTGTTAAAATCAAATTTGATATTCTCAGTACTGAACATGGTTACCGTCAACAATTATTAAGAGCTCTGACAGTCTTTATCATAACGATTGCTAAATCTATGTATTTATCGGCCTAATTCTCTAAGCAAAATTGTTAAAATTAACAACCATTTTCAGGTGTTAATTTGAATGTCAGTTGCTAAGTGGGATTTTCCCAATTCATTATTACATCAAGTTGCTAAAATTTAACAACTAGTCGTTACGTCGAGTTGTTAATCTAGCAAGTACATTTCTCTCGTTGTTAGTTTGAACAATCGGTGGTAAATGTTTTTTCTTGAAAATTTTGTATTAGGAAGTAAACTTTTATTGGAATTAGAGGATCGAAAACAAAAGTAAACTATTTATAATCTAATATATATATCTACATGGCCAATAATTTTATACATTTTTTAGACAAGATTTTAGATTTATGCAAAGAAATTTGCGAGATGTTAGCAATCCATTCTCAGTATCATGGAAAAAAATTAAACTGGGTACGGTGTCGTTCATGAATTTGTGAATTAGATTGTCTCATCCTTCAATCATAACTGAATCAGCCTATGCTCGAAGCTCTCATGTCAGGAGATGAAAGATTTTCATTTATTCCAAACTTAAATATTTTAATTCTTAATATTGAACAAATATTCAGATTCTCTCCCGAAAAGATCTAAATTCAATTTCTTGAAATTTATTTTCATTTATCTTACATATTTAAATTTAAAAAGCCATTTCAACAATGTCAAATTTCTATTATTCTTACTGCTAAAACTTCTAGACGCTGGTCATGCCTGATTATGAGATTCTTAAAATTTCAAAATCGATAGCATCAAATTGAATAAACATGTATACTAAACTGAAGAACTATATCAGATTCTCCTAAAACTTAATTTCTACGCCTTTCTATGGGTCTTATAAAGAGATTATAGGGCAAAATTTCAGGTTTCCGCGAAGTCAATCAAAGATTTGCAAAATTTCCAACTAGTAGTGGTCAGAAGTGAAATGCAAAACTAGCTTTGTCATTTAATTGTTTCGCGGAACATCTTGTACCTCAAATTTTCTTATCACTCATTATTAAAAACTCAAACATCAAAATAATCAAAATTTGTCATTCTACGTTGCCAATAGAGTAGAAATATGTACAAATATTGAGAATCGACATGCCTTTTAATTCACTTATTAATAACTTTATTGATATATTTAACAACGCTTGTTCACAACGACCGTTTTTAACAATGTCGTTAATTATGTATTTACTGAATACCAATTAAATGACAGTTGTTACAAAAGTTGCTAAAAATTGTTGTTAACTCTCAGTTGTTACCTAACGATTATGTTAACAACTATCTTAGTGAATTAAGTCGTATGGTTATCACGTTGTTATTTCTAATAATTGACGTGTGACAAGTTATTATATCAATCAGATATTATTATTAATGGCCTTTCTAGTAAATATTGGTGTTATTTTTTTTAGCAGGATGCAGTTTATAACCTATAGATATAAATCCTGCTTCGACTTGGATAATGATAATCGATAAGAACTGTCGTGGAAGAAAGTTACTTTTGACAAATACATATTTCTTTAAAAATATATTATTTTGTGGTATTTTTGAAAACTCTATTATTTATTTTGGTGCCAATGTATGTTCTTTCTGTTAAATATTCAATTAAAATAAAGAATTAAATCTTCCAGGTACTTTTCAATCACGTTGGGATCATTTGGACGTTTCCTAATATGACATAAATATTATATTATATTATATATTTCGAATTTTAAATGGCACAAAATTGACCCGTCTGGTGCACTCTCCACGCCAGCAATGAGTGCCCGTGAGGTGACGCCTGGTAAACGCCCGCACGGTACAAATATGTCATCATTACACTGAGAAAAATGACTGGTTTTTAGTAAATAAATATTCATAATTAAGGGGTACTTGATTCATTCAATTATTGCAACTTTGGAACAAATACAATTTAATCTTTAATATGAAATGTATTTTATTCATTCAGTTATATTATTTATTTGACCGTCATTTATTTCATTAAAATTAAATTTAATTTTCTCAAATAAACTAATATATTTATGTTTAGCATTTAAAATTGAGATTTTTAATAAATAAATTTATAATTTTCTGAAATATTTATTTGTTTCTTACAAATATGTAATTGTTTAGAATTAAATTCATAATATATTTGTGTAAAATTTATCTTAATTACAATGAAAAATAGTTTTTATTGTATGAATCTGTATTTATTTGTCACAAATAAATATTATTTGTGGCAAAATAATATTTGCATTGAGTGAACAATGTTCTATTTGTCAAATGACGATTTTAAGTGAAGTGTGACTTGTATGGTCTTGTTCATTTGTTGTACGTTGCATCTTGTTTATGGTGGTGCTCATTTGTGACAGTATTCATTTCTGGCGATTTGTTTTTCATTCTTGTGCTACAAAGTAGTGAATATGGGTGACGAAACAGTGAAAAATATACTACTTGAGTGGAGTTTTGGATATTTGCTTTGCATTCAGTGTATCTTTTATACCAAGACACATGCATCGGTATCTGTACAGATTGTATATTTATACTTTTATAATTTTTTATTATATGTACATTAATATACTTAAGGATTAAATTTGTGTGTTAATAAATATATACGAATAAATTAAATGTACTAGTATTTATTTCATTATTTTCCTTCAATTTTATTCTATTTAGAATGGACAGGTTATGAGAGGTAGATATTTAAATTTGGTTCAAATAAATTATTATATATCCAATAATAATGAAATAAATTTAGCGCAATTAAAATCATTTTTAACGTAAATAAATGCATAGTTCTCATGAAATAGAAGATATAATTGATCTCAATATATATTTATTTGAGACAAATAAATGCTTCAAATAAATAATTACATTGCTTCAATTGTAGATATATTTGGATCTATTCAAGCTTAGGATTTATTTGTAACAAATAAATTTACAGTTCACGTAATTATATCTTTTTCTCAGTGTACCGATATCTGGGTACAAAGCAGACTGGCACACCCAGCAATGGATAATATGCCTTGATGATATATTTATTTATTTATTATTAATATTATATTGTTCTTTAGTTGTTTTGGCACATTTGCGTTTTAAATATAACTGTCAACTCATTATTTTATTAAAACTAAAGCATTAAATAATCTAGATTATTCACAAGTATTATTTTGTAAAGATTGTCAATAATACCGACGTAGTTTCTGAATTGACAAATTCAAAAAGATTGTTACCAATGTCTTTATGGTAACAATCTTTATATCCGTAACAACCTTTATGACTGTGTTTCTCTGAATAGGCAACAAGATGTTTTATTCACCTATTCCATAAAATTTGTTTGACAAGATTACAAAATTTGTTAACAATTTTTTAAACAAAATTATGACCGTGTTAAACGTGCTTTACATACTCCGTCTTTTAACATACAATTTCATCGTCTCATATCTCTCGTTTATTTACCGACCAAAAATCAAATTATTTAAAATCAAAACCAGGAATAATCCAATAAAACAAGTCAAGCAAAAATCTCCGAAGTGGACATTGAGAAACGCTTACAATACAGCGTCCAGTCACCACCCCCCGAGGGTGGCATCTTCGTCTTGAACTGCGGACGATCAGCACTCAAGATGATTGCGCGGGGCAGCCACAGGTCACTCGAATTGCATGAGATCAGCCAACAAAGTGATCGCGTAGCAGCGAGTGATCTGCCTGCCTGCCTCGCGCTTAACAACCAATTCCATTACAACTGTATCATTGCAAAATCGACAGGAATTCAACGGACAATCTGTATCCCAGAGGTTTTGTTTGTTGTTCAAAAAGATTCAGAAAGATGCTGAGGTTTAATTTTTTTGATGGGGGTCGTTTGTTATGAGAAATATATCGATATTAGTTTGAGGTTTTGATATTTTATATTAACAAATGTACCAGTCTGATAAATATGTTTTTCTACAGTCTATATACAAAGTAGCCATTTGCGCTCTCTTTCGTCAACGCAAAATGTCACTTTGCCGCTCTAGAGCGACAAATTAGAAAAAACGCTCGCTCCTCAAATTTCTAATTATACAATGTTGAGAAATGTTACTTGGCTACATTCTTAATGGAAACGTTTAGTCAGGAATTAATGACACTGTAGTTACAAATTACCCACTTAACAAGTCAATCTGACATATAACTGCTGTCGGTATGTTACATAACCAAACAAAATGCCGCACTGCTGTGAAAATAAAATAGGACATTCATTTACAAAAACGAAAGTATAAAATGCTTAGATTAGATTGAAGCAATAGCTCAAGAAGAATGGAAAATACCGATAAGTAAAAATAAATAAAAAATAAATTTTTGTTATGGTGGAGGACCCCATTGTAGCGACTGTAGAAAAAATCTTGTCTGTGTTTCGAGCGCAAATGGACATTGTCGATTTCGAGAGAATACCTCGCTCCTGCGTCGCGCGGCAACAACCTCTCAATCGACAATGTCTCATTTTGCGCTCTTAATACACAAATAGCTATTTGCTCTTTAATAAGGAAAAATTAAATTCATTTTCTATATCGCCGTGGGATAAGTTATAACATAGCGCACTCATTTTAGTTGTGTAATGGCCTTCTTAGCCCAATGAGTGCGGTAATGAAATTCTAGTGTAGCAACAATTAAAGCACTCAATGGGATAGCAAGGCTATTACATAATTAAAATGAGTGCGATTTGGTATACGGTGATACATGAAATTTGAATATAATAAACATTTATAAAAAAAATTATCAAAATCGGATCTGTTTTTGTGGGTTTAGAAGTAAAAACCTTTACCGGTTTCAGGATATTAATCCATTGTTTACATATACAAAAGTAGGCTGGTAACTAAGTAATAACTGTATCTGTAAGGTAATATTATTACCATACTGACTTGTCAACAACAGTTTACAAAAAATAAAAATAATGTTCTTCATCAATACATACATACAGCGTTAGTGTATCTTTCTAAATACTGTTTACTTTATTCTAAAATAATAAACATGAGGAGTAAAGCATATAAATTGAATAGCATTCTGAAAGTAGCATTAACGAGAGAATTTCAAGAAATAATATTTATTAATATTGTCTTCATTTTCTGAAACCGATAAACTATTGAACAAACCTCGGATGTTATGAATCGTAACAAGCCTTAGATGTCTTAAAATCCTCGCTCTACGAGCTAGGATTTCAAACCGACATCTTCGACAGTTATGATATACATAACATTCCTAGGTATGTTTATAGCTATTATTGACTCGACTATTATCTAGTGACCCATGATTTATTGTTTAACGATGTTCGTATCACTCTATTTCACGAAATTTCACATGTTGGACACGTTAACCTTAACACCTTGTATATCTTCATTCTCGATAATAGTAAAATTTTTCCGATCAAGATACGTAAGATACTACTGTTATTTTATTATTATAAAAATATAAGTAAAACCATTCAAAATTCAAAACTATCAATTGGTAAGTGTATCGGCAAATGTAAAATCAAATATGTAAAAAATAAGATAGTGACCCAGTGAAAGTATTGTCAACAACGAGCATCGTTTTAAAATGGAATGACCAAACTTAGTCGAAACAATAAGAATTTTTGAAAACAAACGTGTTATATCCATCCTTATCGCACACGCTTCTTGTGAGAGAGATAAATATATGCCAATATGTTAGTTCGTTCATGGTACATGTGACCTTGATCGGGCATTTATCAAAAATTTTATTGTACTTATTTCAATAACTAAAAATTAAGTTTCCGGATGAAATGATTTTTTCTGACTATTTCACTCATAAATATATAAACCAATCCAAATTCAGGATTCTACCTAGTTAGTTTCATTTCGACAAAACACCGTCACAAAATTTTTTTCGCACCCTTTAAGCCAATAAGATGTCTTATTTTTACAAGTAGGTGACGTTTTAGAAACATATTGTTTACATACCTGTCAAAATCTGTATATTTTCAGTGTTACCAGTTTTTATTAAAAACTAGTCGATTCGGACAAGGATCTATTTAAAATGTTGAAAAAGCAAACTGAAACATATAATACCTCTAAATACAATAAAAATTAAAAGATTTTCGTCAAGAAAAAAATCATATAAATGATTACCTGATTTTTATTTTGGAAATGTCATACGTAATATAACAAGTGATATGATTATAATCGATGATATTCTCGAGTGAAACTGAGTTGCAGAAATGTGCTGCTTCAGTTTCACGAGCAATATCTTCGATTATTAATCATATCACGAGCTTATATTTAATGAGAGAATAATGTGTGTGCCGCTAACCTAACTTTTAATATATTGTATTACAACATGGTTAATTTGACAATTGCCTTATTATTTTCATCGTTGTTGATATCAACCCAACGATTATTGCACATTTTTATACTCAAAATTAACTGTCAATGTCAAATAAAGAAAACAAATCCCTTATTAACGAATATAAATAAGGTGATAATTTCTTTGTTTTTTTTCATCGCTGTGACAGACATGTAACTAGGGAGATTCTGAATGTTGATTGGCGGAAAACATGTCACGTGACTCATGAATTATATTCTCATCCGAATACCATTAGCGGTTAAATTTGATCATGAAAAAAATTTCCGATTGCTTTACTCGAGCCTGTTGCCAATTTATCTCGTGACATTGATCAAATATCACTCGTTGACAACTCGTGATTTTTTTGTCAATGCTACTCAATAAATTGCTAGGCAACCGGCTCTCGTAACAATATGAAAATTTTTCCGGCAAAAATTTACCACTTGTGATATTATATATGAAAAATGTACAATTATTTTTTCTGGATTTCAAATGACGCTTTTTGTAATTAAATTGACTATTCTGAATTTCCTTTAAGAAGCACAAAATACATTTTCATTTTTTTCTTAAACGCAATTATTAAATGTACATTTAAACAGAAAACAATGAAGTGAATGTAACATAAAAAGCTTCTTTTATATTCATAAGTATGTGACGTATAGTCAGAGTTTCTCACGTTTAAAAATAATTAAATTGCAATTTTTGCAACATGAATTGTTCGCACTAATCCACTTGTTTGATGAATCGTTGAATAAGAGAAATTTCCACTTTGTCCCACTCAACCCATTTTCCCGTACATGACAACGCCATGTTCGCTGCACAAAAAGAAAAAAAAAATCACAATTGAATAAAATTCTGTAACGACCCACTTCCTTCTGGACAGGTGTCATGTATATCCGGTGTACTAATTGAAAACGGCAAATAGAAATTATACAATTATTATGTTATTACGACTGCTGGAATAACAAAATGTGACGTGCTAATTGGACTGTCACTAAGGCCGTAAAGGCGAGTTTACAATGTGAGAGAATGGGATATTCGCCGTATTGGAAGATGGTTCTCGATGCGTAAGACTTTGTGAAGTAAAATGAGCGAGTCATCGTGTTCCTGCGATGACTATCGTAAGGATCATTTTCCGCTGTTTGATTAGGTGTTTTTGTGCCACGACTAAGCTTAAAGAAATGTGAATAATAGAATCCTCTACCTTAGTAACAAATTACAACTTGGAACTTTAAAACTGTATGATAGGGACTATCAAAATTTTTAAAAGTTATTAATGATTTTTAAAATGGTCATAACATTTACTCTATTTCAAATTCTTACTACTTTAAAGTCTTCTGCTATCGCTTTTTTGAAATCAATATTCAAGTATATAATAGTTATTTATGTATTAAGGGCATAATCATAAGATTGTAGCACGGGGGAATGTTTAAAGCTCGACGCGTAGCGGAGAGCTTTAATTTTCCTGAGTGCTATAATCTTGATTACGCCCGTGGTATATACAACGTTTTATTTTATTTTGGTTCTCGAAATTCAAGGTTTCAATGGCTATATTTTCGGTATCGTTGTGCTGGCGTTGTAAATGTTAAGTATGCTGTGGTTTCTAGCTACATTGTTTGTTTATAAAAAAATTTAATTTAGTGTCAAATGAAAATGGAAGATATCGATTATTCAAAAGAATTTGACGTTGCTTAGAGCAAGTTGGTTCCACAGAAGTGAAAAGACGTATACGAGAAAGGATACGAATAGTTGTACGAGAAACGGTGGTCAAAAAAAGTGTTTTATCGAATCTATTATGTTGTCTGACATTTATATAAAAACAACGATTTTGACGTTTGAATAGATGTTGCTTGGCAACTTTATAAGCTCTCGGGCGATAAAAGCCAAATTGCGCCCGTTTTTAAAGGCGGATAAACAAGTTTACGATTCCAAAATAAAATAAATGCATAAAATACTTGTTTGAATGTATGATGCTACTCCAGATAGACGTCGTCGCCTAAGTGGCAACACCGGCTATCTAATTTTTTGGACAAAAAGAGTTATCAATCTATTTCTTATTCAAAATTTCACAGGATTAGGCATCTTAGTTTTCCGATCCGAACACCAGGTAGCGCTATCTAAATCGAGTTTTCGCGAAATATTGAAAAATAAATGACAAACTGGTTTTGTCCAAAAATATAGATAGCCGGTGTTGCCACTTAGGCGACTATGTGCATTTGTATGGAAGTGAAAAGCGAAAGATATTTTGAATGATGGGCTGCCATTAACACTTGGATTAAAAGATACTTGCACCCTTCTTGAAGTGGCGGCTCAGACAACTGAGTAGCCGACAAATCAAAAACAACGATTCAAGAAGAAAAGCTTTCATAATAGGATTGTTCGCGGTAACAATCTCTGACGGATCCCAAACTTATTCCGTACTAATTCATGTATTGAATGCAGAACTGGTTAAAGTACCGGAAAGTAGTACTTGAAGTACAAGTACCAAGTATCTTAATCTTTCTTAACGTCCGACTGGTATGTTATTATTATCATAACACACCTGCTTTCAGGGTAGTTATATACTAAATAATACCCTAGAGCGTGTTATGAGTTGTTGCTATGGTAATGTTGTAAATAAATAAATATTGATACTGGAATAAAGCCTAAAAAACAAGCAAATGCATTCATAGCCTACCTACTCAGCAAATTTAATTAAAACTTTCTGATCCGTAATTCGTAGAATATTAAAAATTATAGTCGGACGTTAAACGTTGAACGCACCACGGGAGTTAAAAGGACAATAATGCCTTCGGTCAACGTACATATCTCGGGCCAGAGGCCCTCGAAAAGTACACTGTTGACCTCAGGCGTTATTGTCCTTATAACACCCTTGGTACGTTAATTACTATAATGTACTTGAAGTACAAGTACTTTTTTAGTTTCTAAAGTACTTGAAAGTACCAAGTACTTGAAAAAGTATTTGTATATTTGGGTGCAAGTACTTTTTCAGATAAATGATATTTTTTACCTTCCGTCACCTTTAGGTAAGGAAGGTATTGTCTTTGGTCAAAAAATTCGATGGTGAGTTTTTGATGAATAAGCTCGTTTTAGGGTCCCTAGAATACGATTTTACTATTTTTACGATGATGTCTGTATGTGTGTTTGTGTGTGTGTGTGTGTGTGTGTGTGTGTGTTTGTGTGTGTGTGTGTGTGTGTGTGTGTGTGTGTGTGTCTGTGTGTGTGTCTGTGTGTGACAAAATTTTCTAATGTGATAACTCTTATACTACAATTCCAAAAATTATAATTCTTTCGTATTCCCCTTCGTTACAGCCATGTGAAGAGCGGATTAGGTTTTGGTTATAATTGGTCAACCGGAAGTACCCTCATTTGAAGATTTTAACAGTTTTTCTTGAAAAAACGTTGTTAAATATCATTTTTTCACATTTAATGTTATTATAAATATTAAAGAATTATTTATTCTCTATACAATTTGAATGTATTTTATACTTCATATTAAATGGACATAGAGTTAAAAAATTATAAAGACATTAAATATCATGTATATTACTCAGCTTTTCTATAACTCTGGAAACAGCTGCTACATTAAGAAAATAGAAAATTCTGATTGAAAGGTGTCAGTGTCAAGTGCAGTTGACAGTATGTTTATGTTATAATTTTACTGGAAATATCGGATCTTTTGTTAGAAACTTTCTGTTTGGAATTTGTTTAAAATACATACAACTGCCTTAAGGTAATGTACAAGAAATATAATCTTTTTCAAGGAACTTTCTGTATGACATTTATACAAAATACATAGAACTGACGGAAGATAACGTGCTGGCCACATCAGATTTTTTGATTATATGGACCTTAAAAGGTGATTATTGACAAAAATTTCAATATGCGATATTTATTGGGTTATGTAAAACAAGAGTTCCTCGCTGAGGCTGCCGTATCACCTAGCGATCGCATGACGTAAAATTGACGTTATATGATCGCCAAGCGATACGAGATGCTGTACCGAGATGCTACCCAGCACTGTAGTTAGGTAATATAAACATTATATGTATATGCAGTATGCAAATTAGAATTTATTTATTTATGCCAAAAATTTGCAAATATATCTACTCTCATATTATCGCTAAAAATATATTTATTAATGAAATTATGTGCTACAGGAATAACACCACACCACTGCAAAAAAAAAAACACTGACAGACAAAAATTCTCATAACATTGTTAACTTTTAAATTATTCATCGCACTTCAAGCACATTTAAAGTAATTCAAGTACATTTAAAATACTTCAAGTACATTTAAAATACTTCAAGTACATTTAAAGTACTTCAAGTATTTAAAAATACTTCAAGTACTTTTCATTTTACTTCTTTTTCCAAGTATTAAGTACCAGGTACATGTGATTAGACTTACTTTGTCAAGTACAAAGTACTGAAAGTACTTGCAAGCCTAATAAAGTACTTTTCTTTCAAGTATTGCCCAGCTCTATTGAATAGTCGTGTATTAGTTCCTGATTTATAGTAGTTCCTTCAATCTTCGAACTGGTCTGCTAAATACGTGAGCAATCATGTATCAGTCCATAGTGTTCTCGAACACGAAATTATGAATCGGATTCGTAGCGCGAACAACTAAAATGAATCGGCGCATGCGTATGATGCTCAAGCTAATCCGGAATCACTATCGCGAACAAACCTATATATTAAAATGTTTTTCTCTGTTTCTGACTTAGAATGACATATTGTAGTTTGTAGTACGCTTATTGATGTTAATTTGGGAATTTCATATCTAAAATATGTGCTTATAAAAAAATGTCTTTTTTACAGTGCACCCCCCTATCCAAATTCTTGGGTGCGCCTCTATCACATTCTGTTTCAGATTACGTTAGTTTTTCAAAATATCCAAATTTCAATCATTAATTGTAAAATATGTAATGGATATTTGGTGATATTTTCAAATTTGATGCTATATTTAAATAATTATATCTTTTTAGATTTAATACTTTGAAGGTATATAAAAATTCTTGCAACAGCCTTATTCGGGTTAAGCAATATTATTTCAAACCATGTTTACTTTCATGTACATATTTGCAAATTTTATGTAACCATATTCGTACATATGTGTAACTTTGTTGAAATATTACACAAGTTGTCTGTCTGTCTGTCTTTCACTATACTCGTAAATCCACAATACGAAATGAATACGTTGTTTGGTATCGTCGAAGTGGCTATATTCTTCGCAGCTAGCCTATTTACGTTGGAAAAACTGGGAGAATATAGGTGTATAAGTTTACATATAGTTAGTACACAACACTTGGCACTTGGTAACATAATATTTGCCAACAACACTTGTGGTCCGCTAAGTGTCTATTAGTGTTGTAAGAGCTACTTGTGTGAACAAGTGTTGGGTTCTCATCGAACATGTTGCCGATGTTCGCTTTGCTACGCGACGCGTCCAAGTATCAGGGAAGAAAAATACGCCAACCCTACCAATAAGACGACCCTTACCACGAATATTTTTGATATATTATGGGAAAGCAGAAGTAATTGCGGCAAATTAATAATTGTTTTCACAAAGTTTAAGCAAATTTGTTTGTGTTATTGATTGATTCATGGTGGGCACGTGGTGAAACATATTTAGAAAATGATTAAAGTAAAAAATCTGATGTGGCCAGCACATAACCTCTCGCCAGATATTTTACCTGGTTGTACGCATTAAACGAAAAATATTTTTAAATACAAATACATGTATTCATAACTCACTACAAAATAATTCTCACATATATTTGCAAAATCTATGGGAAATTTTAATATAAATTGTGTACAATACATACATTTTCTTTATATTCAATATCCTGAAATTTTCTTTTTCTTTATATTCGTCATTTTTCCGTTTATATACTTTTTTACGTATATTCTTTTGCGTTGTTGACTTTTTCTTATTTTCATAATCTTCATAATGATGTACAAATATTTTTGACAGTGGCATACAAATATTTTTGACAGTGACATTTATGTGTCAATTACAAACATTTGAATTTCTTGCCTTAAAGTAGTTTGATCTGAACACGACACTAAACACGTCCAGCTAGGAAAGTAGAGCCTTAAAAGTTGCCTAGTTTAAAATTATCCAGCGTGGGGTCATATTAACCCCACACGATTAATTAAGGGTTAAAAAAAATGTGGAACGCTTCACGATTTTGCGTGTCATCCTTGCGCAGGGGCCATGCTAATCTTCTCTGTATCGTTCCAATTTTAGTATATGTACCGCCGAAGCGAGTACATTTACTACCATTTAATACTTCCCTTAAATATTGATTTTGAAATAGATAATAGTCATAAGAAGGAATTGCCCGTTACTATACTATTTTTATAATTATATATGCAAAATCTTTTATTAATATTCTTTCTACAATATTAAATATTTATGCTTATTCAATAAAAATATCGTATCTATGACCATATTAATAAGTATATTGTTATAAAATTGTTCATTGAACAACATATTTCGAAAAATGCAACCATCGTTACGCACAGTGTCCTATTTTTCCCCATTTAAGGGGCTTGCCTGGTTCGAAAATAAATTAAAAAAAAAATGACTTTTCTTGCAAGTCATTTTGTGATGTTTTTTATAAGAAATAAACAATTGAAACTTGTATTACATAAAGTTAACTATTATTCGAAGAGTGGTATGCTCTCAAAATATTGTTCCTGTTTATTATTTTTAAAATATTAATTAAACAGCAATGCCAATTTTAAATTTATTTTGTGCCTTCATTTTACAGTCTTCTGTTCAAATAAAATTAAAAATATTTACATAACAAGCTTCAATTAATTGAAAACCACATATCTTATATAGAAAATATGTATAATATTAACGTATATTCATGTATTTTGCTTTGCAAAAATGGGGACAAATCAAATTTTCCGGACGCCATCTAATGAGTAAAAAGTATTTAATAAGTAGTGAGCAAGATTTAGCTCTAGAGTTTGACATTATTTATCATATGATCCACCACGTGACCACAACAACTTTTCTTTGAAAGGAAACGTAAACATGTCAGACTGAACACATTTTTATATAATTATTTAAGTGTATGATCTACTCATTGCATACCCTTCAATTAATTCATGTTTATTTCCACATTTCTTCAAACCCCGGCATTCTAACCATCTTTTCAATTGTAAGACGGAATGGTTTTCAATGTTTTTAAACACAAATCGTGCGCCCGGTACATCATCTCGGTTTAACCTCATTATTTATTTGTGAACTTGGATTTTTAGTGATATTTCAAATTCCAAGGATCAGTACACTTTAGTACAAGAGATAATTAATAACAGGCACTACACAAAATAACATAACATAAAAATTTATTGTCCTTTTCTAAATTGTGTAAAGGGAGGTCCGCCGCCGATCCGCCGCGGGTGACGTCAAAATTATAAATCCCCATTGTTAAAATTAGTTATTTTTGCGCACCAGATTTACTATCTTTAGGGTTAATTCCATCATCGTTTACGTTTACTTAAATATAGTCTGGTCTAAAAAATCGAGTTGTTCTGTTCTTTTTCTTTTGTAAATTTGATGTTGTTATTGATATTGTTTGATAAATCTAATTTAGTTCTCTGTCCGTCCCTGTTCAAATGCAAAATCAACTTATCTGCCCTAGTATTTAATTTGGTTATAAAACTGTTTATTTTGCATAATATTATTTTCAAAATGATTCATAAATATGTCAACATATAACGGTGAATAGTAATTTTGATTTAGACACAGATGGTTTTAAAGTATTCTATTCTTCGTATTTCTGAAAAAAAATTGCAGACTACGAATTAATATAAACATCGCAGAAATACTAACACCAGGTCTATTCTAAAATGTTAATGTTCTTAAAAATTAGATTAGTACTCAATCTGTTAAAAAAATTTTAGATTTGTTTCATTTACAGTGTATATTTATATGTCTTAATAAATTTTATTACTTTCATTATTATTTACTACCTAATTATATACTTGACAGGTAAATTAACCTAATTTTAATGTTGCCTAGCAACGGTTATTTACTTTTCAAGCACTAGTGCCACTTTGCACACTGTAATGAGTGCGTGAAAAGTACTTTTCACGCACGGTTGTAGGAAAATGATATTTTAACGGAACCATTAAAATTTCATATTCTAAAGAAATGAATAAACGGATACGTTAAAATTTAACTCCAAAACGGACTTCGTTACATATACATAAGTGAAGATACATATAATGCTCTTTTTGTTTTTTCATAAGCAGTGTTGATAACTATAGAATACCAAATAAGCATTTCTATGTATATCATCAACTAATTTAAAAACTGTAGAGAAATGAAACACTATTTTTAATATAGATTTATGTTAAATTCTATATTACAAGTTCGAAATGTATTTTTATCAATAAATATAGTGTTATTAGTAATTTTAATAGTTCCTTAAATAGCATGCACTGTTCGTAAGATGCCACACAACCGTCAAAAATAAATAATTTCATGCAAATATATTATTTAGTTAAAAAATAAATCAATTTAAATATTTTATTTTTTAATAATACTTGGTTTTATGTTTCACAATTATTTTATTAGATTACTAGTTTCGCTATAACATTAGACAGACATATATATATATTTATAATTAAACGATAAAGATCTGATGATGCTAATGTTATAGCGAAACTAGTAATCTAATAAAATAATTGTGAAACATAAAACCAAGTATTATTAAAAAATAAAATGAATTGTAAGTTTCACCAAGTAAGAGCAGACACAATTAAAGAAATAATTTAAATATTATTACGGAACAAAATAGACTAGAACGAACTTATCTTAAATTATTTAGAAAAAAATAGGGATTTATTTGCGTTGAACAAAAAGGCAGGGGCATTTATTAAACTTGTAATTAAATTTATACATTGATGGGTCAATCTAAAATTATAACAGCCACCAATATTTATTTAATAACTGTTTCCATAAAAGTATAGTCACAAGATATTAAATATATATCTTGTTGCTTCTATATTCAATCAATCAAAAAATTTATAAAAGGCAATGTCACAGAATATCCATGCATTTGTTCATATTTTAAGTTTTTAATAGACAGATTAATGTTAAAAAAACCTATTTATTGGAAAATGTATTTTTATTTACAAAATTTCTATTTTGATAAATTTGAGAAAGCAACTCTTCTTCGTTATTATTTCTTTTCATACACCACGCGACCTTAGCAAATGTCCTCGCGACCCCATTTGGGGTGGCGATCCCTAGTTTGAATATCACTGCCTGAATAATCCATGTTGACGATGTTTGTAATTATTCTTAAAAGTATAAGCAATATTACCTCTGTTCTCTTTCTTCTTCTTTAATTACAAACTGTGGGTTAGAAATGATTAAAAGAGCCATATATATGATATATGAAAATAAATAATAAATAATGTCAAACACAAGCATCAAATTATCCGTTTATGACATAAACGGGACCTTTTGACAGTCCGATAGATTGTTTTAAATTAACGGGTCCAATAAACGGAATTCCGTTCCATATCAAAACGGATCAGTCTTTCTGAATACCGAATTTGTTAATTTTGTTCGTTTATTTTTAACGGTCCGTTTTAAATTAACGGAATACGTTTATAATACACGTGTAAGGCCGATATTTAGAAAAAAAAATCTGATGTGGCCAGCACATTACCTTCCGTCAGTTCTATGTATTTTGTACAAATTTCATACGGAAAGTTCCTTGTTAAATAAATACATATTCTATTTCTTGTACATTACCTTCCGGCAGTTGCATGTATTTTATGCAAATTTCATACAGAAAATTATTATTTTGTGACGTTTTCTATATACAGTGTAATGTATCTGCAGAAATAAAAGATTTATTATTATTATTTCTTGTACATTACCTTAAAGCAGTTGTATGTATTTTATACAAATTCCATACAGAAAGCAAAAGATCCTATATTTCCAGTAAAATTATAAGACAGACACACTATGTCAATTTCACTTGACACTGACATCTTTCAATCAGAATTTTCTTAATATAGTAGCTGTTTCCACAGCTATGGCTACTTTATGAAATTTAATTTCTTTATAATTTTTTAACTCTATATCCATTTAATATTAAGTATAAAATGCAGTCAAATCGTATAGAGAATAAAATATTCTTTAATATTTATAATAACATCAAATGTGAAAAAATTATATATAACATAGTTTTTTCAAGAAAAACTGTTAAAATCTTCAAATGATGGTACTTCCGGTTGACCAATTGTAACCAAAATCTAATCAGCTCTTCCTATGGATGTAACGAAGAAGTATACGAAAAAATTATAATTTTTGTAACTGTAGTATTAGAGTTATCGTAGACGAAAATTTTGTTACACACACACACACACACACATCCACACACACACACACACGCACACACACACATACAGACATCATCGTAAAAATAGTAAATTCGTATTCTAGGGACCCTAAAACGTGCTTATTGAGTAAAAACTCATCATCGAATTTTTTGACCAAAGACAATACCTTCCTTACCTAAAGGTGACGGAAGGTAAAAATTCGACTAAAATCAGTTTTAGTTACTTGTATTACTAGGTTATTACCATCATCTAAGTAATTAATACAGTTTTTAAAAATATGTATATTTGTTTTAGTTAGCTAACATTGTAACACACTAATACATCTCATTTAGGTATAGCCATACCACGCCATTTAAAGTTTCAAAGTAAAAATACCACATACTTGAAAACTTTTTACAACCTTTGAAACCACAAAATAGTCGGACAGATAACTTAAAAACCAATCACATTTACATAGAAAGAGCCGATATGTTTGTCACGACATCAGAAAATACAGTCCAAGCATCCACTAGCTTGGTGGAACGGCGCCGTAACTCAGAATATCATCACTGAATTTACGAAATATTCTCGAGAAGAACTGCTACCATATTTCAAGCTGTTATAAAGTTGCCGGAATCAAATTGCGCGGAAAAGAAACACCATAAACATTGTATAAGTAAACGATGATTGAGGGTAATGGCTTAAGAGGAGCCTGGCGACAGTGCGCCACCATGCGAGCAGAGCGGCAAATAGCGTTGTTTACTACCAGCTGAACGAGAGATGAACTGAGGATTTATAATTCAATTTGCTGCCACCAAGGAAAATGTTTACAACACAGATTCCCAACAGTGGAGTTTTAAAATATGAACCTCTTGTAAAAGGATAATTAAAAATATTAGTCTCTTAGTTTGCAAACTTGAAAATTGATTTATTATGTTATTTACTCATTTCATAGTGAATAATCGCAGTGAATTTTGGATTTGAGTGAACAACAGAAGAAAAAAATCTGGTTTGGCCAACAAAATACTTCCCGCCATTTACAGCCCGAGTCACAAAAAAGATTAAGTTAATCCTGATTTTTAGATTAGCGCATTTTACTCTAATTTTGACAGTTTATTTCTTAAAATATAGTCTAATCTAATCCAAATAACTACCTTTTTTAAATCCCTCAACAGGATTAAATCCCAATTACACAGTAGGTTCACATTCACACACATCCATGCCTTAGTGGGATTCGAACCCAGAGCCCCGAGCGCACTCATGACTTATCAGGCGTTGCTCTAAATATTGAGCCACCGGAGATATAATAAAATGAAGATTAAATTTTAAATACCGGGATAGAATAGAATTCACTAATTCCAAAATGAGGATTAGTTAAAACATTTTTGTGAATCATTAATTTTTATTAATCTATATACATACCTACATATATGCTGGAAACTGTATTGAATTCCTTTTCTATTATTCTATTTACTTTTTTCTTTTTAAAACATTACTAATATTATTTTGAAATGATTAATTCTTTGATAGTGACATTTATCTGTCAGTTACATACATTTGAATAACTGCGTTTTGTTTGTTTAAAGCGTAGGTGCTGGGATTTAAATTATAGATAATTTTATAAATTTATCCATAAAATATAAAGAAAAAGTATTAATGAAAATCTATAGAACATTTAATAATCTATAATTTTTTTATATTAATCTCGAAAAATAACATTTAAAGGTATTTTTCGAAGAAAAACTATTTTGAGCTTCTAGTAAAGTGCCATTTCCGGTTATCCGATTTACACCAAAATCTAATGGGCTCCTTCCATTATAGAAAAAGTTCGAAATACAAGGTTTGAAAATTTTCTGAATAATAGATAGTATTTGATTTAGAGTGGAGGATCCACACACACACACAAACATTCACACATACACATATATACACATATACACATACACACATATACACATATACACATATACACATATACACATACACACAGACATAATCGTGAAAATGTTAAAATTGGATTCTAGGGACCTTAAAACATGGACATTTACCAAAATCTCGATATGCGATTTTTAGCACCATCCCTATACCTTCCTTACCAGGGGAAGCGGGAGGTAAAAATTGAGGAGCTTTGGAATTAATAAATTTGCACAAGATCAAGAAGCAAGATAACAGAAATTTGTTGAATCATTACAGAAGACAGCAGGAATTTGTTGAATGTTTGTTTTCAATTATTGTTACTTAGTTCAATTCTAAAGAACCGTAAGTAATAAATAGTTGACGCTGCTGGTGTGGGCAGTTTTGAACTTGTTACTTGTTACCCCCGAAATCCAAAGAATTGTACAATAAAGCATTAAATTTTATTGGGTAAGTTCAATGAGACTAGCAAAACTAGCAAAAGAAAACAAATAATACCAGCAGAATAGGTCGCTGTTGAACGACACATTTCATGTTATGGTGGGAAACTATAAATATAACCTAAATTTTGTACGACATTTTCTTTTTATTTCATTATGATAGTGTATATACGTATTCTCCATATTATTCTTGCACATTCTGAAGTAAGATTTAAATGTTTACTAAGATTAAATTGAAACCATAATTTCGAAAAAACATTGCTACGTATGCATCCTCTTCATTATTTTTAATTAAATTCGTTATTAAGGCCTGTGTCCACGATCCTAGAAATCGATCCGAGTTCTCGAATATAGGCCGCAATTCGATAACTCGGATCGTGGACACTACTAATTCGGACGCAAAAATTGAATAGAAAACTAAAATGGAAAAATGCGTTCTGTCCCATTTTTTCGTACAAGTTGCTTATTTCATTTAAATGTTATCAATTTAAAATTTTGACGTTTGATGATGATAAGGTTATAAAATATTACCTAATTTTACACATTTTTGGTATTGATTATAAATAATTACTTATAATAATATATAAACAGTTTAATATATTCGATGTAAAAATATAATTTACTTATTGCCGGGATAATTTCTTGGTTATGTTTTATTAGTTTTTAGTATTGGTAGAAATGGCTGAAACGAACTTTATAAATTCGACCAACCTGACATCTGTAGTCATACAAGTTCAATGTTTATGATCAAAAAATGTGATGGAGAACTCGGAACGATTTCTAGCATCGTGGACACAGGTTTTTAGTAAGAAATTAGAATTATTTAATTCATCTATATATTCCAACAACGTGTAGTATTCATGATTATCACAAAAGAAATATAAAAATATTGCTTTATTTATATCTACCAATTTTCGTATTATACCGCCATTTTCACGCCAACAGCGAAAGAAGCGTAATTTTTCGTGTTGGTTTTGCTTCTCAGCAAATTCAGCAAAGCAAAACCAGCACAGCGTTCAACATGAACTGTTTCCGGTTTGCTGTCTTTTTAAATTTAAAAAAAACCTTGGATCCACATTTCATCGTTAGAGGCAAAATGGTGTGCTTATCAATTTCGATACCACTAAAATTAACTTTTACTCTCTGTCATGGAATTTTTTATTATGATTTTAGAACACCAAACAAACGTGCTTGATTTCTATTACAATAATATTTTAATGTTTTTGTGACGTCATGGGAATTGTCATTAGGATCGAAGTTTTACGTCAATCCACTAATTTGTCACTGTACGTTGACATATTTTTTAAATTTAACTATTTTATAACAAAACATTTATTAATATGGTCATAAATAAGATATTTTAAAATAACATTCAAAAACTTTTAATATTGTAGATAAAAAATATATGAAATATTTTCCTTGTAGTCCTTTTTTAAATATTATAGTAAGGGGCAATTCCTTCTCATGACTATTATCAATTTTCATGTCAGTATTTAAGGGAAGTATTAGAGGGTAGTAAATGTACTCGCTTCGGCGGTACATATACTAAAATTGGAACGATACAGAGAAGATTAGCATGGCCCCTGCGCAAGGATGACACGCAAAATCGTGAAGCGTTCCACATTTTTTTTATATTTTTCCAAAATCAGGCTAGCAAACTCAAAATTAACACGTTAAGCGCCAAGGAAAATTGTGACATTTTCATCACAGAACCATTATCAGATCCATATTGTACCTTCCTAATTACGCCTACATCTATTGCCAATTTTTACTAATGGGGTCCCTTAGCTGATTTTTTCCAAAAATATTATACAGACACCGGTGTCTGCACTGGCCTGCTGATAGAAATTTGCTATATATACTGGCTGATAGTGCTGAATCCAAGTCTCATCGGTAGCGTGAGCTATCACAGGGCCAAAACAAACATGTTTAGCAGACACATTAATTGTTAGCAGACACGTTTAAATCTGCATTTTCTCACATGCATTTTATTAGTGAAACTGTTAGAAAAGAGTGCAGTTGTAAAGAGAACGCCACGATGAGTAACAGATCCAAAAGACTAGTAAAATCAGCTTTGGAAAAAAAAACAAATAGCCCATTATGAACGGATTCAAAACAGTCTGACCAATGAGTTAAGAATGAGGTGGGTCCCTCGTCTTCTGACGGTTGGTCTTCTAGACGTCGTCCGACTTATTGCTCCATTATGAAGCTGGTTTTGATATGTTTTTGGAAAGATTTGTTCCTACCGATGAGACTTGGATTCAGCACTATTATCCTGAATCAAAACAACAGTCGAAACAGAAAAAAACAGCGGTGATGCCAGCGGTGCCTTCCGCTGGCAAGGTGAGGACGCGAAGGGAATATTGATGGTGGATTACCTTCCTAAGAATCAAACCTTTACAGGACAATACCGCTCTTGTTACATAAACTTCGTAAAGAAATAAAAAGAAAGCGACCTGGATTACTAACGAAAGATGTACAGTTGCGAAAACTGAAATTCATATCATCTTCCATCTATTTACGAAACTCAAAAACTCCTGTTGTAACAGCCGTAACGGAGCATTTTGCAGACCAGGACAAAGTATTTTATAGACTATAATTATGGCATTCAGCATCGATGGACTACAGGTAGAGACTTAAAGGGGGACTATATTAAAAAATAAACTCCTGTGTTAGGCCGAAAATTTTTCACTCCACCTTTGTAGGTACAGATACTATTGGAATTTGCAAGTAATTGAACCTATTCTATAATTCAATCGTTAAAAGTTTTCACCAACCAACTATGACGACATAAGGAAAAATATTTTAGTTTTAGTCTAATCTTAATCTATATCCATTGGATAAAATTTAAGTTGTTACAGAATAAGCTCGAATGTCTACCTAAATACTTTTTTCCGTTGATCGCTTATTAATAGGTTATGTTAATTTATAACAAATCATTCATTAATGACCTCTAGTAATGCATGATTTTTTATTATTGCGTTCACCACATGGAACATTGCATGTATTACTAACGCTAAGTTGTAGCAAAATGCTAGACAGAATTAAGACATGATTTTGAGACTTGCTAACTAGGTATATTTACATAACATTCCATGAAAATGAATTGAAAACAATAATATTCTTCAAATAACATAAAAAAAACACTTGTGCTGAATAGCGTTACGTAAACTGAACGCACTCACTAAAAACAATTTATGTCCAAACTTATTTATTTTCTGTCGTAAAATTTTACTAACCTAAAATCAAAATAATTTGTAATTTGTCAGCAATAATTATAGACATCAATAATATAACATTCACCTCGTCAGAAGTGGTAGACAGTGCAAATATTACATCTCTAAGTTTGCTTCCAGAAAAAGTAGAAGTCTTTACGAAAAAACTAATGCCGAATCAGTTGTATTAGCATATGTCCCCGAAATTGCAAGAAAAGTTCTAATAGCAAATCTAAAGGAAAACATCAACATTATTATGTTTAATAAAAAAGAAAAAGAAGGTTAAGTACCGAAACATCCCCAAACCAAAACGTTCTGGACAATATCAATTTGAATTTGAATACGGAATATCACAATCACAACACAACATAAATTAATATACGTTCTTTAAATAACTAAATTGTACTATCAATTATTGTATTGTAAATATATGCCCGGCTTGGCTAGACACACGGAGCTTCTGTTGCAATGTTTGGTGCGAATTGTTAGCACAAGACCCGCGCAATTTGAAATGTTCGTGTAAATATTGTATGAACAACTCATTTTCACATATCACCAGTACATACCCGTGTCAAACAGAACAATTTTTAATATATAGTGTCGACGTGGTACCATCTGATTATATGTACAAGATTTTTCGTTTAAGTAAAATACTGTCAACGAAAAAAGATTGTAACTAACACGTGTGTTAATTGGTGATTAATGATCTCAACAAATAAAATGTCTCGATCATTAATCGCCTTCATTAACATACTTGGTAGTTAAATAACTATTAAACATGTATAAATAAATTTTATTTTCACACGCAGTATCTACTAATAATTGGCAATTTCCACATTTGACATATTAGTTTCGATTTGGCTAGATTAGGGTAGTTAAATTTAAGCTGTTCAAGAAAAGGAAGTATTTCACAATAAGATTACGACAGATATCTACATATACGGAATACAATTGGAAAATGAAATACAAATTTCGTTTGTTACATCAAATAATTTGATAGAATATTATAATGTAGTTCTGAATAGAACTCCACCGTTCCAAATCCAATAACTCTGGTAAAATTTAACAATAACTTTGAATAGTTGGTATTGTATAAAAACGCGCAGCAATTACCAATCACGGAACTATTCCATTAGGTGTAGCAACAATAGAATATAATTTCGATGGTGGTTGAGCTGTATTCGTGTGCTCAACACAACAGCGGTTGAACTCCATCCTTCGTTCCGTGCCGTCGTCTCGAGACGGCGTCGCCTCGCCGTGCATAGCGTGGGCGTCTGCCACCCGAGCGAAATGTGTTAATTCACTGAACAATGAAAGCGATTAGCCCCCGTTACGTTCCGCCCCGAATTAATTAACAAATTAAATTAGAAATTAACTCGTTCAATGGAGGCGCACCGGCACTGATTCAAGCAGACGGCTCCAAACACGACATTGTGCCGTGCCACGGCGAACTTGGGTGCTTTCTAACGGTAAACTAACGAAACTCACAACAAAATTACGCTGCTGAAACTTACTGTTAACTAATGTACGGAAACATGGAATTAATCAAGAAATTAATTGCTAATATTCATTTTACTTCCAAGCGGCAGAATGAAAATGTATTCTCAACTTCAACTAATGTAATACTGACTAAATGCACAAACTATTTAATTAATTTCATTTTATAAACCAAATCTAATTTTCTTAAGCTAAATACACACAGTAAACCCATTTATAGTTTCGAGTTACATTCAATAAATAAAAATAAAAGTTTGAATTTAAATTTCTGGTAATTTAATTTTCGTTTTGAAACAGAAGGATTTTAAAAAAATATATTAGACATATTAGATTTTCAGATATTTTAGAAATAGTACAAGTATCTATAAAATTCTAGACGTGGTTACAATGAAAACTAAAGATGAAACTAATTTTATGAAGAAATGCGTCGATTCTGTTCATAAGTTCATCTGTTCATAAGTTGATCTGTAAATGCGAAGTTTTCAAATTTATAGATAGAGCAATTCTGTTCTGATATCTGTAAGGAGCTGGGTTACAGACCTCAAAAACTTAAGTTTCTATAATGTTGCTTCATCTTCATATAAAACATTTTATCGTCAAAAAAAGTCAATTTGACAAGTTTATGATATTCAGAAATTATATTTCAATATTACTAAATTATTTCAATTAGTGGACATAAGTATTATATGCATTTAACATATTGGGCCCTATTTTGTAACTCGGTAGTTAATTTTTAACCACTGGTTAAAATTTTATCCAATAGTTATCGATTTGACAACTAAAAATCCTTTTTACCTCCCGCTACCCTTGGTAAGGGAGGTATAGGGATCATGCTGAAAATTGCATATCGAGATTTTGGTAAATGAGCACGTTTTAAGGTCCCTAGAATCCAATTTTAACATTTTCACCATGATGTCTGTGTGTACGTGTGTGTGGATCCTTCACTTTAACTCAAATACTATTATTCAGAAAATTTTGAAAGCTTGTATTTAGAACTTTTTCTATTATGGAAAGAGCCCATTAGATTTTGGTATAAATCGGATAATAGGAAATGGCACTTTACTGGAAGCTCCAAATAGTTTTTCTTCGAAAAATACCTTTAAATGTTATTTTTTCGAGATTAACGTTATTATAAAAAAAATTATTAAATTTTCTACAGATTTGCATTAATACTTTTTCTACATATATTATGGATAAAGTTATAAAATTATCTATAATTTAAATTCCAGAGCTACGCTTTAAACAAACAAAACTCCTGACTGACAGATAAATGTTACTGTCAAAGAACTAATCATTGCAAATTAATAATAGTAACTTTTTAAAAAGAAAAAAGTAAATAGAACAATATGAAAAGAAATCAAAACAGTTTCCAGCATAAGTAAATATGTAGGTATGTATTTAGATTAATAAAAATTAACGATTCGCAAAAAAAGTTTATGTTAATTCTTATTATTGGATTAGTGAATTCTATTCTATCCCGGTATTTAAAATTTAATCTACTTTTTATTATCAAAAAAGGTAGTTGCTTGGATTAGATTAGACTATATTTCAAGTAATAAACTGTCAAAATTAGAGTAAAATTCATTAATCTAAAAATAAGGATTAGCTTAACCTTTTTGTGACTCGGGCGGTTAATGGTGGGAGGTATAGTGTTGGCCACACCAGATTTTTTTGTTATATGTCAACATACTTGGTTGGTTAAAAAAAATAATCAGTGGTTAATATTTAACCATTGGTTAATTTTTTTAACCAATCAAGATGTTGACGGAAAAAAAGGAGACTTTTAGTTGTCAAATCAATAACTATTGGATAAAAATTTTAACCAGTGGTTAAAAATTGACCACCGAGTTACAGAATAGGGCCCATTGTGAGTTATTAAGAAATTTGTGATTATTTATATCTTATTTAAGAAAGAAAATTATGAAGTTAAATATTCTTCAAATCTCAGGAAAACCCTTCAGTTATATCAAGAAGAATCACCAACACATCCCATTCTTATTCCGTTCGACATTCACAAATGAATTCCCATATTGTGTCGTGCATCACCGCAAACAACTTGTGTATCGGCGCATGGATATCTGGCGCCCGTACTTTTGCCCGGTGCCGATATCCCGATCCGAATCGGGATCGATGCGAGTCGACTGGGACACTGGGACTGGAACGGGAACGGAGTGATTGGAATATCCGATTGGCAGTTAATCCGCCCACTGATCCAATACCGGACGCTGTAATGAGCTGTTACGGCTGTAATCAATCAGAACGCGACAGACGACGTAATGTTCCAAACAGACTGTAAAGGGTTACCCGACAAGAAGGGTTGTTATTGTTATGCACTGATAGTAAATGCACTGTTTACAATGTCTGAATTTTGGAAGAATAGTAGATATCTTCAAACTTTATTTATTGACATTCTGTGCTAACCTCGATACCTAGCTATATACAGTGTTCAAAAAAATTCCTAACTCGAAGTAGGCTATGTACAAAGAAACGTATATCAATTAATTAAATGTCAATTTGACATAAGATATTGTCAAAAATGTTTTGTAAAGAAATCAAAGCTTTTGTTCCTGTATCTTATTTTAGAAATGGAAACAAATTAGAAAACGGCGAATGTCAATATACTGTATCCTTCTTTATTGGCTTTTCTCTGTAAAATTACATTTCAAGATCAATTTTGACGACTTGACTTTTGAATTGAGTAATGATCAGACACACGATTCTTTGTTCATAGCCTACTCCGAGTTAGGAACTGTATGTATGTACAATCTGTCCCATTTAGAGCTGCCACCACTGGGATCTCGAAAACTATAAGAGATACAATGTCGGTTAAATGGAAATTTTGTGCACCATCTCAGATATGTTTTTGTTTTTCCAAAAATTCTCATAGAGCACTAGATAATGACGAAAAACTGAATTTGGTCTATTTTTTTTCATTTCGAAATTACTTCTAAAATATCAGTAATCGAGAAAAATGTTGCAAATAAAAAAGTTAGATATTTTCATTGTCTATATAATTTGATTATGGGTAAATTTCCGAGATATAACACAAACTTTTAATTTTTTTTAAATAGAACCCATATTTGATTTTTACTTTAAAAAATATTTTTTTCTCTTTCGATTGGTATAAAGTAAATTGTATTTTAAATTGGTTTTACCCTTTAAATCTTAGATTTTTCTATATACATCAGGTATAATCTAAAAAATTATTTAAAACACAATCACTTTTATACCAATCGAAAGAGAAAAAATTATTTTCGTAAAGTAAAATTCAAGGGTTGATTAGGTTTTGGGTAAAATTGGATAAGCGCAAGTGAGTGTTTACTTGAAGCCCATAACAGTTTTTAATGAAAAACTATATTAAAATATAATCCAAAATTTCTCAATTTTAGTATTTGAAAAAGGGGAACAACATATTACATTTTGGTTAAAATTGATAGACCGGAAGTGATACTTTACTTCAAGCTCTGAACAGATTTTCGTGAAAAATATTATAGGATATATTCCAAAAGTTATCAAATTTAGGGAAGGGAAACAACATATTAGATTTTGTCTAAAATTGATAAACCGGAAGTGATACTTTATTTGAAGCTTTGAACAGATTTTCGTGATAAATAAATTGATACAATCCAAAACTTTTCAAATTTAGTATTTAAGACTTTTATATTAATGAGAACGACATACTAAATGTTTTTTATTTTACAGAAAGCTAAAAACAGATTTAAAAAAAATATGTATTGAAACATGATTCAAAACTTCTCAAATTTGGTATTTAAAACTCGTGTATATTGTAACACAACATTAGATTTTGATTATACCTGTATGATAAACCGGAAGTGGTACTTAATTTGGAGCTCTTAACAGATTTTCGAGAAAAAACATTATAAAATATAATCCAAAATTTGGTATTACAGACTTTTCTATTTATTGGAACAAGAAATTAGATTTTGTTTACAAACGATCAACTGGAAGTGATACTTTACTTAAAGCTCATTGCTATTTCAAACATGGAATTGACGGGAGGTTATGTGTTGGCCACATCAGATTTTTATGGTAGTTATTTCATTTTTTGCACTCATTTAGACTTATAGTCGTTAAGAAATAAGAAAATTTAAATATATATTTAACAATAGCTATTTGTGTATTAAGACTAAGAGCGCAAAATGGGACATTGTCGATTGAGAGGTGCGTCGCGCGGCATTCTCTCGAAATCGACAATGTCCATTTGCGCTCGAAACACACACAAGATTTTTTCTACAGTCCTCCACCACAAAAAATAATAAAATGTACACTTGTACTTACAGTAATACTCAACAGTTTTGCAGTAAAGATAGAAACGTATTCAAATATGATTTCAAGATAGTTTTGGCTTTCGTTTTTACAAAAAATTAATGCCAATTTTGTAATGAATATTACAAATTTAGTATAATTTATTTGTTTCAAGTACATTAAACTAGTGCAGTGGAAAAGTGGATGTCCACTGGGAGCGTTCACGCCAACCTTTTGCAGATGGCAGCACAACTGTTCACACAATTTATTTTATATTTAATTTTAATTTATCGTTAGTTTCCATTCTTCTTGAGCTATAGCTTCAATCTAATCTCCGCATTTTATACTTTCGTTTTTGTAAGTAAATGCCATATTTTATTTTCACAGCAGTGCGGCATTTTGTTTGATTATGTAATATACCGACAGAGCAGTTATATGTCAGATTGACTTGTGAAGGTAGTAAATGTGTAACTGCAGTGTCAATAGTTCCTGACTAAACGTTTCTATTAAGAATGTAGACAAGTGACATTTCTCAACATTGTATAGTTAGAAATTTGGACAGCAAGCGTTTTTTCTACTTTGTCGCACATTTTGCGTTGACAAAAGAGAGCGCAAATGGCTACTTTGTATATAGACTGTAGAAAAAATTATATGTATACTCTCTATGTATATTCTAGAAAGTATTTAACTATTGTTTAACTGTCTCCGCTATCCCATTGCCATTTCCCATATTATTGTAATGACATAATTACAGTTAAATTTTATATTTAATTCGTTTATAAATATATCTTTTTGAATGAGACACTCTGTAAGCCCGTATACAGATTATGATATTTCAGCTTCCATTATCCCACGTTTCAGCCCTGAAGCTATAGGTTTATTAAATCCACGCTCCGCCATTTTCCCTCCTACCAACCTGAAACAGACATAATTCCTTTTTACATTTGCATACACACCTTTTGTCAACAGTGAACATAAAATTCTTAGCGAAACGAAAATTTCCATTTTGTGCGCGAGTAATTAGAAATTTACATTTAACGCGCTTGTTAAACGATTTATTTACATGCGTTAATTGTCATTTACAGTAACTGCTACGTAATCGCTCTTAATTAAATAACGAGATTTTATCTGGAACTGTCAGCGAGAGAGACAGAGGGTGAAATTCGCTCGCTTTAGTTTTTTAAACGCCTCGCCAATGTAAATAACATTCGTCTGTTGTTTTTGGACAATACACTTTTGTTTATTGTTATGTTAATCGGTAATTATTATTCGAGATGATGATTTTGCATAATGAAACAATTGTTCTCGTTATTATTTCTAATTTACATTTTGAATTATTTTAATAATTTGTTTTGTAGTTTAAATTGATATAATGAGATTAGGGAATATAATTTTGTTTTGTTTATTTTTAATGAACGTGAATTTAGTAATTTTTACTCTTGTTAAAATAATAAATGGAAATTACTGTTTTAATTTTAATAGAATGATAATTTCATTGTTGAATTTGTAAATTATTATATTAAAATATATTCAAATTGAATTTTATTTAGTATTATCTAAAATAAAACATATGTATATTGAGGGGTTTCCAATCTATTGTAACACGAGGGGGGGGTCTCCTCAGCTGATGATCCTAAACTGATGACTCCTACTTACTCCAGCGATGACTTCGTGAGAAGGACGAACACACGTACACTTACACTTTACACTTGATGAACACTATGTTTTACGGACATGGATATTACTTGATGATTACTTGAGAGTATTCTCGCATCTCCTCTCATCTCGTTGCATTATGCAAGACGAGAACGAGAGCGAGATTGCAAATTTGAATTTCGATGCGAGATCGATATAACAACTGCGAGAAGCGAGAAATCTCGCGAAATTCTCGCGAGAGTCTCGCAATAAAAAGTATTTGTAACTTTATAGCTTTGATTCATAAATTCAATGAAACATGCACCGTACAGGGAGTGGGAGTGGAAGTGGAGTCAACGGTAATTCGTGCATAGAACATGTGAATGTTCCCTGTGGAACTGCAGTTGTTTATGGGCCGTGTCAGCGGCATGTTGCATCGTTGAATTGGGGGCCCATGCTCCATCTGACTACGTAGAGTATAATTTTCATGTAATTTTTACAACTTTCGCTGATGTACAACATTGTAATTCGGCTTCAACATTATATGTATTTACTTTTACTTAATTTAATTAAACTTAAATTTTATAGTTGCTGAAGATGAGCGGATTTTGCTCGAAACGTCCTAAATAAATTTAAACAAATAATAGCGGAACTTGAAGGCCTTATATTTATTATTATTATTTATTGTATAGAAATGATAAATTTTTCAAGCGGGAGTAGAAAAAATAATTTTTTCTTCAAGCGTATTATAATGTGCATATTATGCTACTGTACACACGCTGTAGAAGATATTCATTGTCTTACTAGTACAAAAATATTGTTATTGTTGTACTAGTAAAAAAATGTTAGTTTCTTAGTTCACCGCCGGCGGCGGCAGTAGCCACAGCAACACAGATCATATTGAAAATTGTTATTTGACAGTTGAATCGTTTGTGTTTTGTAGTGTACACAGCCAGCTTTGACTAAAATTGCAAAATTTACAAGTAAATAAATTCCAAAAAAATGTCAAAAAATTATTTGAAATGCTTGAAGAAAAAGTAGTATATGTCATTCGGAGTAGAACGCCCTTTTTGTGTTTTACCCAGCTTACCAGGCCTCGGCTAGCGCCTCGGCCGCAATGGGTGGGTTCAACACAAAAAGACCGCTTTCTACTCCTAATAACATAATATACTATTCATGTTTGTACGCATAAAAACCAAAAATTGAGCGGTAAAATTTATTGGAACGGCGAAAAGAAATTATTTTGAATGCTTCTGCATATTTTCAGGAAGAGAAACGTATAAATTTTCCCTGATTATTCCATTCTCGTCTGTAGAAAATGTAAGCATTATATTTTGAGGCATGACAGCTCTCAATTGTGTATTTTCTATGTATGGTATGACTAGCAAATGAAATGACGTTCATTTTAAAGATGTGGTTTCTTTTGAAAGCCTTGAGAAGCATAGAATTGTACGAAATATTCATGTATGAAATTTTTGCATGAAACCATTTAAATACTGGACTAGGAAAGCACAGAAATACATTATGTCTGGCTGAAATTAGATGGCCGACTAGGGTAACTAATATCAAAACAAGGGGTGCGTTTCAAATATTTTAAACATTTTTCGTTTATGTTGATTATAACAAAATATTTTGATGTTTAAACTGTTTAGTTTGACAATTCTATGAAATAGGATCATTTGTAATTTCCTCTAACAGTAATTCCGACTCGGGGGTTGCTTAAACCTGAGACGAACGAACTAGAATTTGCGGTATTAATTTTTTTAAATACATCCTTGAATCCAGTTTAAGGTCATTTTAAATGCCGGATCGTATTGAGTACAATTCTAATCTTCTGTAACGGAATACATAAGGGTCAGTTCCCTTTCAAATCAAATATAGGGAAATGTTTTCAAAAGAAACCACATCTATTAAATAATCTAAACGTCAACTTTCATTCGCTAGTCATACTATACTTATTTCTGAATATTGTTACATTTTAAAGATTTTGTACTGCTTTGGATATGTCACATGTAACGGTAAATAATAACAAAAATATTAGTGATCCGACAAGAATCAATGCGAAACATTGAAAGTTTTACTCAGTCTGCATATCGATGTACCAACTATTTATATGTCTAGTGAAAATAAATTGCTTTTTAAAGCCCTTTTCATAATCAATAAATTGTATTTTATTTTTAAGTTTAGTAAAATTCTTGCTCGAAAGTCCATAATTTTGACTACAGATGTCAGCCCCATCGGCTTCACTACCTGGCTCATATAAATTAACTAAATCGTTTTTAGAGAAATATGACTATAGAAAGGTTTATATGCCTACAAGAACCAAAATAGACCCCCCCCCCTGTCTCTGCGAGATTGAATTTTTTTAATACAAAATAATAAAAAGTTGAAAGATATATTATGTACCTAACCTAACTTTATTTCCGAAAAATTCATTTCGTTCTTTATTATAATTTTCATGACGTAAATGCAAAATTCCTACAAAACCCAAACAAGTAGTCCAGGGCCTCGATTTTGTACCTTTAAATTCTGTCTGATTTCAAATTCTGTCAGAATTGGGTTTTCTCTACTACGAATACTACTGCTCCAGACCAGTAGAATTTGAAATCTATTCGGACAAAGAATTGGGGAAAGAATTTGAAATCAAACAGAATTTAAAGTTACAAAATCGAGGCCCAGATCAGACGTTCAATATTATTTAATAAATGATGGATCCAAAAAATTATAAAATAAATTTTTAAACTGAACATCTTGTTTTTATGCTTATCATAAATATGTATGCAAAGAATACTTCTGTCATACAATGAATAGAAATAAGAAGTTTCTATTTGTTTTCTAAAAATATGAATTTTTGGACATGTTCAATTTTTATAGATAAAAACCCTCAATTTATTTTTTCATATCGATCAGGCTTTATTCGTGGGTAACGATCATATTTTAAAACTTTATTTAAATAAAATGGGAGTACAAAACCTTGTTGAATACTGGTTTTTACTCTTCTATTTGTACTCGTAGTAGGTTCCTGAAATATTACTCTGAAGAATTCGTTGTGAATAGTAGTTATTCAAGTTTCGTCATTATAGCGTGCAATCTAGCTTTTCATTCATGGCCTGCTCAAAAATAATATAAATGTCAGCATATTGCTTCTTGCAGTTTATAACAGCTTACTATGTATATTCACACTAATTTAATTCTACATGCAAATTTAATAACGTAGATTTTTCTCATACAAAAATAGCTCCATTATACCCAAGTTCATTAGCATAAATGTAATAAATATCATTGTTTCAAAAAAGCTAAAATGGATATTATTGACATAAAATAGTATATTAAAGAACGTGTTTTATAAGACATGTTTTTTTCGCACGCGTCAAAATTTAGAAAACGAGCGTTAGCGAGTTTTCTAATTGACAAGTGCGAAAGAAAGTCTTATAAAATGAGTTCTTTATACTATTTTTATATTTTACGCCTTCTACAATAACATTTACTTACTCAATTTGTGATTATATTTGTAACCATTTGTACATTTTCATGTAAATAATCTTCCCTAAATAAAAACAAATAATAATTTCGACATTATATTATTAAAATGAATTGTCAATTAACTAAAAATAAATTAGGTAAAATGGGTTAAAGAATCGTCATCTAGTACCAACCGTCTAAAACAAAAAAATGCGTATCGAAATGAAGGTTCATTATGAACGCAAAATATAAAAAATATATTTCTACAATAAATAGACCACAACGCTTTATTTTAAACAAAAATAACTACGAGGGTCCTTTAAAAAATTTGCAGCCTAATAATGAAAACACAGCTTTTGAGTTGAGCTTACTTTTATTTTTCAATATGGTCTCCGTGAACTTCAATACAATGCTCAAAGCACTTTTCCAATGTTTTTATGCAATTCAGGAAATACGTGCTGTAGTCTGATACTCCTCAAAATAACTGTTTAATGCATGTAGCTTTCAATTCGTTATCTGAAGAACAACGCCGATCACCACGAATTTTTTTCAATTTTGGAAACTGATGATAGACCGAAGGAGCCAAATCTAGGCATTAAGACGCGTGCGTTGTCAAGATGATTGTTATTTTCTTTTTCGACAATACCTACTGGTCTCTTTCCGCTTATTTTTTGATCCAATAGAGTTAAATTAAAAACTTAAAATCTTAATTCCCAATAATTGTTTGACCTCTTGAAAGATAGTCAATCAACAGCTTTCTCGACAATTGATACCATAACTTTTCCATTGGATAATAATGTATCTAGGTCTGGTCTGTGGTTATAAACGATAAAGCCGGCATTAAAAAAAAACGCGGCTAACAGTCTTGTGAAACATGTACTTGAATGCGTTTTTGATCCACAGTTAACAAACAACAAGGGACTCATCTCGCCGAAATCTTTATCATATCTAATTATTCCGTCAGATATAATGTTCGGTTGTCGCATGATGCCCATTTCATTAGCAATTAGTGTTTCACAAAAATCAAGATATTCTCTTGATCTTGTCTTGAAATCAAGACAAGACCAAGACAAGAAGTATTTTTTATTTCCCAAGACAAGATAAGAAAGTATTATCAAGAATCAAGATTTCTTGTCAAGAAATCTTGATTTCTTTAAAATTAATATTGCAAATCTGCATTTATATGTTTTATGTTTCTAGATCCTCTGACCTCTCAATTTACGAGTAAATACTATTATTCAGAAAATTTCGAAACCATGTATTCTACCTTATTCTAATAAGATATGAAAAGAGGAAAGATGCCATTAGATTTTAGTGCAAATAGACCTATGAAATTAAAAGACAGAGATTTTACTTAATAAAAATGTATTAGGTTTGCACTGTGACCAATCAAAGGGCAGAGTTTATATCCCTATCTAAACCAACGCTATTTTCTTACGTAAAATGAAGTATGATTAAAATTAAATGACGAGAGGTATTGTGCTCTGCTGGCCACATCATATTTGTATTATATTTGAGAGAAATAAATACTATTTTGGGATAAAACCAATTCCGAATCTGATTTATTTTTCTTTGAACACATTGTTAAAGAACGGAATATCGAAATAACATAAAAAATAACCAATGACAAACTAGTAATACAATGCATGCGCAACCAACATCAAAGTAGCATTATTTGATTATTTAACTAAAAGGGGCAAGGGCAGACACAGACGCCAACGCTACACTTGAGCGTTCGGGTTAGATAAAGCGATAGAAAAAGGGGATTCCCCTAAAATATCAAGAAATATCAAGAATTCTTGAAACAAGACAAGAATTACGTTGCCAAGAAATGAAGACAAGAAATTTTTATTTTCCTTATTAAACCTAAATTGATATAGATTGTTGTTTTTTATATATTTTCAATTTTTCTCTTTTTCCCCAGGTGTGGTTCCAGAACCGTCGAGCGAAATGGCGCAAAACGGAGAAGTGCTGGGGCCGGAGTACGATAATGGCGGAGTACGGTCTGTACGGCGCCATGGTGCGCCACTCGCTCCCTCTGCCCGAAACCATCCTCAAGAGCGCCAAGGAGAACGAGTGCGTCGCGCCCTGGCTGCTAGGTAATGTCTGTATGTCACTTTATAACTAACTTACACACCAAATATCCCTACATTATATGCCACACTGGTGGAAAACATAATGTTGGGATATCTAAACGCGAAATCGGTATCCTTCATAGCGAAGTACGATACGATATAAAAAGTAAAACGTTTAGAAATATTAAACACAAAAAAAAATCATTTACTTTGAAGCACATTATGATACACATATAATATACTCTATTTTAAACTAAAAGTTTTATTTTTCTTGAAGCTCGAAACAGATTTTCATAAAAAATATATAATCCAAAACTTTTCAAATTTGGTATTTAAGACTATTATATCAAGGTGAACAAGATACATATTAGATTTTAGCTAAAATTGATAAACCGGAAGCGATACTTTACTTTCGTGAAAAATATTTTATGATTTAGGTAAATCCAAAACTTTCAAATTTGGTATTTAAGATTTTATATCAAGAGGAACAACATTGGATTTTGGCTAAAATTGATAAACCGGAAGTGATACTTTATTGGAAGCTCTAAACAGATTTACTTGAGAACATATATTAAAATATGATTTAAAACTTCTCAAATTTGGTATTTCGTATATAATTTGAAACAACATATTTGATTTTGACTATAGACCTATATGATAAACCGGAAGTGTTACTTAATTTGAAGCTCTTAACGGGATTTTCGAGGAAAACAATAAATCTTAAATTTTGTATACATACTTTTCTATTTATTCAAACAACAAATTAGATTTTGTTTACAAACGATCAACCGGAAGTGATACTTAAAGCTCATTTCTATTTTAAACATGGAATTGGGGTCATGTGCTGGCCACATCAGATTTTTTATCTTAAGATATTGGAAGCTTTTAAAAAATGCAAGGAAAGAATTGTAACTTTGAACATATTTAAAACACGAGGTCTGTTAGAAAAGTATCCAACCTTTGGCCGAGGAAAAAACTACTTGGAGCGTTGAAAACCCAATCGCCATCAAAGTAGTCTCCTTGGGACTCCACACATTTCTCCCAACGGTGCCGCCAATGTTGGAAGCACTCCGAGAAAGCCTCTTTCGGAATGGAGTTTAGCTCGGCTGTCGTTGCAGCCATAATGTCCTCTCTTGTCTGAAATCGCTTTCTTTTCAATGGCCTCTTGAGTTTGGGGAACAGCCAGAAGTCGCAGGAGGCCATACCAGGAGAGTAAGGAGCCTGATGAACCACAGGAGTCTTGTTCTTCGCCAAAAAAATGTTTAAGTAATGTGCTGGAGCATTGTCGTGATGGAGGCGCTAATTTCATGTTGACCACAACTCCGCACAGCATCAAGTAGGCTACGGAGGACATCCCTGTAGTACTCTTTGGTTTGACTCTGCGGTGAGTACTCGTGGTGTACCACACCGCGGGAGTCAAAGAAAGCAGTCAACATCCACCGATGTGCGGCCACCTTTAAACCGGTTGTACTACTCCTTAATCTTAAAGCCGTCTGAACCTTCCGAATGGTTTCCAAATGGCTGTCGTCCAGTTTCAGGCAAAATTTGATGCAATAGCGCTGCTCCAGTGTTTCCGTCATTTTCGTTGCAATGAAAAACCGACGAGAGCACTACACACTACCTCACTCAAATGCTGCTTCCCAGCAACAGACACTATCGACAGGCGGGAAAAAATTCACGCATGCGCACGAAGGTTCAAGGTCGGCTCATGCGAGCTCGCTTGATTCAAATCCATCAGGTTTTCGCAAAAACTAAGGTCGGATACTTTTCTAACAGACCTCGTATGTGACCCGCGTTCTCTTTAAGCGAAACATTTGATACATTTTGTTTACATGATCTTCGCCCTAACTCTGCAAGAAATTTTTTTAGTATTAGCAACATTGTTATAGCAAATAACCAATAATAATTGCGAACACTGAACAAAACATGAAAATGAAAGACTTTACATTTGTTTCTATTGGTTACAATTTTTAGCAACATTTAAGACTGAACAACTTCCTTACAGAATTGGGTTGCTTGTCCATTTGTTTATAGGTTCCATATTTGAATTTTAAGTTTGGGTGTTTAATATTTGAACATTCTGAAGATACTCCAATATTTTAGACATAGTTACATGAATTTTATAATATTTAGATACCTGTGCAGAAATCTCGGTAGAAACATATCATAATATGAATATATTAATAAACTAAATTTTTCAAATGAAGCACTACAACTAACTGATTTAAAAGAAAATAATTATTAACATTAAATTTATTCATTATTTTTGACTTGGAGTTTACATTAATATTTTATTCTCGATCGTTTCAAATCAATTTATTGTTATTACTAGAACAAATTTCATCACGGAATGATATCACTAATAAATCTCGTATCCTTTACGCTGATTAAACTACAAAAGTTAGATAATAAAACCTGAAATAAACAATAAAACTGGAACAATTTCTTGCAAACATTTGTTTTGTAACACCCAAATTATACCCCAATAGCGCCTGGGATATATACCAGAACACACCAGTGTTAAATTGGTTGCGTTTCACATTCTGGATATATGAATAAAATATATTTTTTGTTTTATTTGTGTCTTTACCATTCTTATATTAAAAGACTTAAATTTTACTAATATACCGTTGAATTTAAAATAATAATTAACATTATCGCCATTTTTAAATGATTCCTCAAAGCATCAAATTGTGCACAGTGTACATATAAAATAAATATGTATATTTTTTTTCACACGTCGTAGAAATGGCATTTTTTGTGACTTGATTCACAAGATAGAAGTTTCATTTTTACGCCGCTGGGAATTTCTACGCCGGCGGCTTAGAAATAAAATAAATAAATATCTATAGAAACTACATAGAATTAGCGAATAAAAATAAAAGTAGTGCGTTTGAAAAAAAAATTTAATGTGTCATTCGGAATAAAAGTGTCTTTGTGTGCCTCGCATGCAATTATCCGACTCGCTTCGCTCGTCGTGCAAACTTCCATGCTCGCCACACAACGTACCACTTTTACTCCTAATAACACAATATACTATATTGTTTTGTGAAGTCAAATGTTTATTTTTATTTTTCTCAACTTCACTATATCGAGTAGTAAGTGAGCTATAGAATCAAGCAAGAGTGAATACTGTTAAAACAGTACACTTTTATTTAAAATTAAAATATTCGACACACTTTATTAAAATTTGAAAAACGATACATTGGTAATTCATATTTTAGATGTGTTTCATATTGTCCTAGTTTTATAATTCATAGTATAAATCGGAAATAAATTTTACTTTATTTAGTAATATAGGAAAGTATTGAACATTATCGAAATTTTTTATTTAAATTAATTGCCACTATAAACTGTGACAAATATGCTCAGTGACGGATTTAGAAGGAGGGGGGGGGTCTAGAGAGCGTATTTATATTTTTATGCCAATATTTATATATATTTGTGCTGATAAAATTGTTAAAATTTGACAACGGTCCTTTTGTTAAAAAAATTGCCCACTTAAGAAACATCCGCCCCTGAATATGCTATGTATTTTTACCTTCCGTCGTACCTTTAGGTAAGGAAGGTAATGTTTTTGGTCAAAAAAATCGATGGTGAGTTTTTAACGAATAAGCACGTTTTAGAGTCCCTAGAATACGATTTTACTATTTTTGCGATGATGGGTGTATATGTGTGTGTATGTATGTATATATGTGTGTGTTTGTGTGTGTGTGTGTGTGAGTGTGTGACGATTTTTTTCTCCGTCGATAACTCCAACACTACAATTCTATAAATTATAATTCTTTCGTATTCTTCTTCGTTACATCCGTATGAAGAGCTGATTAGATTTTGGTTATAATTGATCGACCGGAAGTATCCATTTGGAGATTTTAGCAGTTTTTCTTGAAAAAACGCTGTTAAATATCATTTTGTACATTTAATGTTATTATAAATATTAAAGAATATTTTATTCTCTATACGATTTGATTACATTTTATACTTCATATTCAATGGATATTGAGTTAAAAAATTATAAAGAACTTAAATTTCATAAAGCAGCCAGCTATGCAAAAACACTGGAAACAGCTAATATAATTAAAAAAATTCTGATAGACACATGTCAATGTCAAGTGCGATTGACATTTATGTTTGTGTTATAATTTTATTGCAAATATAGAATCAATTCTAAAAAACTTTCTGTATGGAATTTGTGTAAAATACATAGAACTGAGGGAAGGTAATGTACTGGAAATATAAAATCTTTCGCAAGTAACTGTCTGTATGGAATTTGTATAAAATTCATAGAACTGCCGAAAAATAATGTGCTGGCTACATCAGATTTTTTTTATTTGAACAGAGTATATCGCGAATGACCTGATAATATCTCCTACAGGTAGTTTCACTATCTAAAATTTACAAGACACTTTTAAGTTACAATATAAAAAGTCGCGTAGATTCTAAATGTACTCATACTAATATCTAACTTATTTTCGCTAAAAATGGCAGATAGAAGGTATTGCCGGAACACCCGCAATATAATAAAGCAGACAACCGTCTAGTTAGATACTATTTTTTTTTGTTATATATTGGCGTAAAATTTTGATTTACCCGCGAATTGTTTCACTATAACAGTTACTAAAGTTATTTAAAATATTCATATGATCTCTTAAATTACCTACCGGCAGTGTTGTGACTGATCTAGATCATTTGATATAAAACACTGATCTAGTTCATTCAGTATGGTTTTTGATCTGACCTAGATCCTTTTATATATGCAGATCTTGATCTGGATGTAGATCTAAGAACTATACAATCTAAGATCTTAGAAAAAGATCAAATATACGGGAATATACTGGAAACTTGAATAAACTTGAAGAAGACGAAAATTATTTTTTATGTACCCAACAATTTAGGCCATGTCAAATGAGAAAACAAAAAATACAAAAAATTGAAACCAGAAAATCCAAGAACAAATTAAATACAAGTGGGTTGTAATTTATTTAACTCACTTAAAAAATTCAATGGCTTATAATGACTGTCTGCCCATTTAATGTGGCCTGTCTTAATTTATTACTTTTCAATAATTCTAAGTTTAAAATTATTATTTTTGTTTCTGTTTGTACTTTATTCGTTAATTCAGCATTAATAAAACTACGTACCTGTGTATCTAATTTTCTTCGTATGTGTAAGGCACACGGCTAAGTACATTCTTTGTAATTAATTTACTGTTTGTATTCCTATTTAATTAATCAAAAATAAAAAAGAATTTGTAAATTGTTACTGATCTTTTTATGATCTAAGAAAAACAGATCCCAAATTCTTAAACTGATCTGAAAAAAAAGATTCGGTCGCAGAAATTGACCTATGATCTGATCCAGAACATATTAATTGTAAAAATCTTGATCTTGATCTAGATCCTTTATAAATTGATCTGTCACAACACTGTCTATCAGTAATCATTAATCGAAATAAATTAAAACCGGTTGTAAAGTAAGAGAAAAGTGCACTTTTTTCATTCTTTTAATATTTTTTTTACCTTCCGTCACCTTTAGGTAAGGAAGGTATTGTCTTTGGTCAAAAAATTCGGTGGTGAGTTTTTGATGAATAAGCACGTTTTAGGGTCCCTACAATACGATTTTACTATTTTTACGATGATGTCTGTATGTGTGTGTGTGTGTGTGTGTGTGTGTATGTATGTGTGTGTGTGTGTGTGTGTGTGTGTGTGTGTGTGTGTGTGTGTGTGTGTGTGTGTGTGTAACAAAATTTTCGTCTGCGATAACTCTAATACTACAATTCTAAAAATTATAATTCTTTCGTATTTCTCTTCGTTACATCCATGTGAAGAGCTGATTAGATTTTGGTTAGAATTGGACAACCGGAAGTACCCTCATTTGAAGATTTTAACAGTTTTTCTTGAAAAAACTATGTTAAATATCAATTTATCACATTTAATGTTATTATAAATATTAAAGAATATTTTATTATCTATACGATTTGACTGCATTTTATACTTAATATTAAATGGATATAGAGTTAATAAATTATAAAGAAATTAAATTTCATAAAGTAGCCATAGCTATGGAAACAGCTACTATATTAAGAAAATTTTGATTGAAAGATGTCAGTGTCAAGTGAAATTGACATAGTGTGCGTGTCTTATAATTTTACTGGAAATATAGGATCTTTTGCAACTGCCGGAAGGTAAAGTACAAGAAATATAATCTTTAGCAATAAGGAACTTTCTGTATGAAATTTGTACAAAATACATAGAACTGACGGAAGGTAATGTGCTGGCCACATCAGATTTTTTAACTATAATATAAGTAATTACTTTTTTCACTAATGAGTTTATAATAGTATATTAAGGAACGTGTTTTATAAGACATGTTTTTTTCGCACGCGTCAAAGTTTAGAAAACGAGCGTGGCAAAATGAGTTCTTTATACTATTTTTTATATTTTGCGCCTTCTACAATAACATTTACTTACTCAATTTGTGATTATATTTGTAACCATTTGTACATTTTCATGTAAATAATCTTCCCTAAATAAAAAAAAAATAATAATAATAATTTCGACATTATATTATTAAAATGAATTGTCAATTAACTAAAAATAAATTAGGTAAAATTGGGTTAAAGAAACGTCATCTAGTACCAACCGTCTAAAACAAAAAATTGCATATCGAAATGAAGGTCATTACGATACGCAATTGCGTGTCGTAATGACTTCATTATGAACACAAAATATAAAAAGTATCTTTTTTTAACACAAACGGTTGAAAAAATAAAACGCTATGGCACTTTTTGTCACACTTTTATTGTAGACGAAAGAAACTTTGGATGCAGCTGGAGTAAAAAGTGTCTTATTTCATATATGTATAGGATTTGATGAACTCGCCTCCAGCTCGTTCGATCAAAAGTTTCCGATTCGTCAAATAAGATTATACTTTTTACTCATGTATTATAACTATTATAAATTAGATTTTTTCTGAATGATTTTATTAACCGATAAATCTATCCGTTTTAAAAACCCGATAACAGTAGCAAACCGGTTTTTTTTAAAACGTTTATAAGTTACTTTTAGTTATTATTTTCGGTTTCTTGACGTGGTGTAAACTCATAAAATTAATTCTGAACCGAAATTTCATACAATTATCGATAGTATTTCACTTAAATTAACATACGAAAAATAAAATATTCCCATACATGTTTATAATATGCATTTCTTCTTTGATTATACAGTTTGTAAACCAGTCAATTAATGATATTTTAATGCAAATATTATATTGTTTTCATTATGAAAGAAAACATTTTCTACTTCAATAATCAATTCACATCCATGTATCTGCCAACACAAATCATATATAAAGATTAAAGATTATTTGTATATTTAGTCAGCATTATATCAGTTCAGGACTAATAAAAAACATCGCGCCACTGCCCCTTCCAAAGTAACTAGTCATGCGACACTAGTTCAGCGTTCTGCCACAGTTGCGGGACGGCAGCACTGTGCAAGCGACGATGTTTCACGCTTGCAAAATTGCCTCGCAACACTGCTACTGCTGCTGCTACGTCAATGTTTAATGATACTTTGCTTATGGAAATAATTAATTATTTATGTTCTTGACGTCACGGTGATACACATACAGCTTTTGAATAAGTTTATTTCAATTATCATACG
>OY720450.1:13709048-13886548 GCA_963082715.1 Harpalus rubripes
TTGAGTTCAAATACTTGTGAATTGAAATTTACATTTTTTCATAGAATGAGAAGTTGCAGGTTTAACGACTTTTCATTAAAAGAAATCAATCTAAATCTTCTCTAATTAATTATTGTATTCGCGCGTTATAATAATTTAAAATATATTTTGCAATAATTGTTTTATGCAGGTACAAAATTTAAATAAATAATATAGAGAGAAGTGAAAGCAACTGCTAAATTTGAATTTAGAGCTGCATTTTTCTAATTTAGAACATTAGAACTGCAGAATCAAGCCAGAGCTGCATTAAATTATGTCCCCTGTTTTTTAGACAACCACAAAATGACATTTAATTTTCGTACAAAATAAAATCACTTTTAACACGTATATCACATACTATTTTTACCTCTCGCTAAGAGAGGTATTGGATTCATGCTAAAAATCGCATATCCAGATTTTAGTGAATAAGCACGTTTTAAGGTCCCTAGAATCCGATTTTAACATTTTTACGATGATGTCCGTATGTGTGTGTGGATGTGTGTGCATGTGTGGATGTATGTGTGTGTGTGGATGTGTGTGTGGATGTTGGATTCACGATTTCTTAAATACTATAAGACCTAAGACATTTTTAACTACGGATTCCTCAATCTAACAATAATGGGAAGAGTTGGTTAAGTTTTGGTAACAATTGGACAACCGGAAGTAGTAGTTACAAGAAAAAAATCATCTAAATATTATTTATCGAAAATTTATGTAAATACTTATATTAAAGAACGTTAAATTCTTTATTGGATAAATATAAATTCATTATTATATCTTCTATAGATTTAGAGATAAAGAAATGCATATAAAATAATTTGACGTAAAACATCTCAGATCAAACTACTACAAGGCAAGAAATTCAAATGTTTGTAATTGACACATAAATGTCACTGTCAAAAATATTTGTATACCACTGTCTAAAATATTTGTACATCATTATGAAAATAAAAAAAAAGTCAACAACGCAAAAGAATATACGTAAAAAAGAATATAAAAGCAATTTGCGAAAAAATGACGAATATAAAGAAAAAGAAAAGGAAAGTGGAAAAAGAAAATTTCAGGATATTGAATATAAAGAAAATGTATGTATTGTACATAATTTATATTAAAATATCCCATAGATTTTGCAAATATATGTGAGAATTATTTTGTAGTGAGACATGAATATATGTATTTGTATTTAAAAATAATTTTCGTTTTATGCGTACAACCAGGTAAAATATCTGGCGAGAGGTTATGTGTTGGCCACATCAGATTTTTTCATTTATATTTGTATTTCTAATAATTTTTTGAAATATGTCAAAAATGTCAATTTGTTGTTCCATTCGTCATTACCAAGGTAACTAATTCGCTTTTGACACTGTTCAAAGTAACAATGGTCTGCCACTTTTTAAGACTGGTGTCATAGTAGATTTGTAGAAAATAGTTATTTATGATATATGTGTTAAAAGTGACATTTTATTTTGTGAGAAGCAAGTTTGAAACACGACGCGAAGCGGAGTGATCCAAACCGCTTAGCAACGAAGACCATTTTCTTGTTTGGAAACTTTCGAGACGTCACACTAAACGCGTCCATTGATAAGGTCTATTCCGCGACAAACTTTTGAGAAACCCTATCCTAGAGGAATTTTGAAATCTAGCCTAAGTCTGAGGTATATTATAGCGAAAGTGATTAGAACTTCTTCATGCAAAACACTTTTTAAGAATTTTAAATTTTTAACATTAATCTGCATTTACATCCTAGAAATATCAAATTACGTTTACACAAACAAAAATTTCCACTACACTCTAATTCTCACAATTATAATACGAGACAAAAAATCTGATGTGGCCAGCACATAACCTATCGCCAGATATTTTACCTGGTTGTACGCATAAAACGAAAAATATTATAAATACAAATACATATATTCATGTGTCACTACAAAATAATTCTCACGTATATTTGCAAAAATAAATCATGTACAATACATACATTTTCTTTATATTCAATATCCTGAAATTTTCTTTTTCTACTTTCCTTGTCTTTTTCTTTATGTTCGTAATTTTTTCGCAAATTCCTTTTATGTTCTTTTTTACGTATATTCTTTTACGTTGTTGACTTCTTTTTATTTTCATAATCTTCATAATAATGTACAAATATTTTTGACAGTGGCATACACATATTTTTGACAGTGACATTTATGTGTCAATTACAAACATTTGAATTTTTTGCCTTGAAGTAGTTTGAACTGAGAATTTTTACATCAAATTATTTTATATGCATTTCTTTATCTCTAAATCTGTAGAAGATATAATAATGAATTTATATTTATCGAATAAAGAATTTAACGTTCTTTTCGTTTTATCGTTTTCGATAAATAATATTTGGATGATTTTTTTTTTGTAACTACTACTTCCTGTTGTCCAATTGTTACTAAAACTTAATCAACTCTTCCCATTATTGTTAGATTGAGGAATCCGAAGTTAAAAATGTCTTAAGTCTTATAGTATTTGAGAAATCATGAATCCAACATCCACACATACGTCCAGACATACACATACGGACATCATCGTAAAAATGTTATAATCGGATTCTAGGGACCTTAAAACGTGCTCTTAGCGAGAGGTAAACAGTGATTTTAATATACCTATATCAAATTGTAATATCGTTAAATACTCTCCGAATCGAGTAGGTTTAAACATATTTAACAAATTGCTCTCTTATATTAAGAATAAAAGTACTCCTGTTTCCGAACTGCTCTAAAAACATATTTAATAGAAAAATGTTTTTATACATTAGAGGAATATCTAAATCATTAGTTTTAACTATGTATGTTTGTAATGACTATTTCTATAAATACAATGATATCAAAAGAAATGAAATAAATAAATAAATAAATAAATAAATAAAATAAATAAATATTAGGAAAGGTATACCGAATAGTATAGTTTACTGATAATACTAATTTGAAATAAACAAGAGAACAGATTTTTCATCCTTATACACTTTATGCAAATCCTGTTTTTCTGTTAGTATTTCCAGTAGCACAGTATCTATTGAGACAACATTGAAATTCTATTAACAGGTATCTATTAATCATTCGTTTCTAAATACGGAGATATCTTACATATAATCTAGACATCTATAGTCTTTGTCATAAAAGGAGCATTTCCTAATTCATTTACACAGCACACTACGTAAATACAATTTTATTAATTGGCACGGATATTAAATTTGTAACCATGACAATTATTAATAACTCCTGTCGAGACGCATATGGCCGAAGTTGTAGCGTGCAGATAAAACTAATTAAAAAATATTAATATGAATCAAATGTGTCGTTTTACAACATTGAAGATTTACAAATGAATTTATTGTTACATTATTATGAAACATAAATTTTGTTTCTGGTCTTTGGAATCGTAATATTAAAACTGAATAAATTATCAAACTTTTTATATGCCTCCTACTTATATTTTGTATATTTATAAATTGTACTAAATTGAAACTTCTACCGTTTTACCGGATACACTTTTTAATATATTTTATAAAAAAAATTATGATCAAACAAATCAACAAGTTATTCTATCCATTGTTCGATGTGTTCGTCTGCTCGAGTGAAATGTATATTGAATAAAATCTGGTGTGGCTAACACAATACCTCCCGCCATGTACCGCTCGAGTCACATAAAAGATTAAGCTAATCTTTATTTTTAAGACCCCATGGGGTCTCGTAGTCGCGTGCCTGTGTCAGGTCGCGAATCTGGGGTACCGGGTTTAATCCCGACCAACGCCAAATATTTCCAATTTTAAATGGCAAAAAAATTACCGCTGTGGTGCACTCTCTACGCCAGCAATGAGTGCCGGTGAGGTGACACCTGGTAAGCGCCCACACGGTGCAAATATTTCATCATTACCGATATCTGTGTACAAAGCAGATTGGCACACCCAGCAATGGATAATTAACCGTGATGATATATCTATTTATTTACTTATCTTTGGATTAGCGAATTTTTTACTCTAATTTTGGCAGTTTATTTCTTAAAATATAGTCTAATCTAATCCAAGTAATTTTTGATAATAAAATGAAGATTAAATTTTAAATACCTGGATAAAATAGGATTCACTAATCCAAAAATGAGAATTAGCTTAAACTTTTTGGTAAATCGTTAATTTTTATTAATCTAAATACATACCTACATATTTACATATGCTGGAAACTGTATTGATTTCCTTTCCTATTGTTCTATTTATATTTTTCTTTTATTAATTTGAAATGATTAGTTCTTTGACAGTGACATTTATCTGTCAGTTACATATTTTTGAATAACTACAAAGGAGTATTGTTTGTTTAAAGCGTAGGCTCCGGGATTTAAATTATAGATAATTTTATAAATTTATCCGTATAATATGTAGAAAAAGTATTAATGCAAATCTGTAGAAAATTTAATAATTTTTAATTTTTATAATAACGTTAATGTCGAAAAAATAACATTTAAACGTATTTTTCGAAGAAAAAATATTTTGAGCTTCTAGTAAAGTGCCATTTCCGGTTATCCGATTTACACCAAAATCTAATGGGCTCTTTCCATTACAAAAAAAGTTCGAAATACAAGGTTTCAAAATTTTCTGAATGTTAGTATTTGAGTTAGAGTTTTTTCTAATGCGATAACTCTAATACTACAATTATATTTCTTTCGTATTCCTCTTCGTTACATCCATATGAAGAGCTGATTAGATTTTGGTTAGAATTGGTCAACCGGGAGTACCATCATTTGAAGATTTTAAGAATTTTTCTTGAAAAATGATGTTAAATATCTTTTTTTTTCACATTTAATATTATTATAAATATTAAAGAATATTTTATTCTCTATACGATTTGAATGCATTTTATACTTCATATTAAATGGATATAGAGTTAAACTATTATAAGGAAATTAAATATCATATATTAGCCAGCTATGCTATAGAACTCTGGAAACAGCTGCTATATTAAGAAAATTCTGATTGCAGTTGACAGTATGTTTGTGTTATAATTTTACTGGAAATATAGGATCTTTTGCTTTCTATATGGAATTTGTATAAAATTCATACAACTGCCTTTTAAGGTAATGTACAAGAAATAGAATCTTTTCCAAGGAACTTAATGTATGGCATTTATACAAAATACATAGAACTGACGGAAGGTAATGTGCTGGCCACATCATATTTTTTTCGATTCATATAATATACATTTTTATCATTAAAAATTATTGAAAATTTTAATTTTAAATCTTAAAGTTTCTATTATTAATCCTTTGTCAATATGTCTGCTTCATTTGTAATAAATTTATAATGTAGAAGAAAGCTTCCATAAAAAGAAATACTGTAAGAGCTTTTATAAGTTCTTAAAGGCCTTTAAAACCGAGTACTGTTCTATTTCATATATAAATAAAATCATTTTACTACTACTACTTAGGGTTTGTATACAGCTGTCGCCGTTTACCCTTCAACCGGACTCACCGAGCCGCAGTGTTTTACCACTGCCGTACTGCCAGTTGGATTTCACCCATTGCTACATTTATTTATATCACCATTCTAAGTATACAGTTTGTTTGATATTTTTCGACATTTTTTACTCAAAATGACTTGACAGAGTGGCGAACAATCAGACAAAAGCAAGAAAGTACGGAAAAGTCTGAAAATGGGGCTCATAAACGTAGCGATTTACACTTTACTTCAAATTCTACAAATCAACTTATCGTACAGCGTTTTGTTCACACATATGAAAATATTACAAACGATCTGAGAATCAATCAGTACAGCAGGAATAAAATTAAAACCTATTTCTTCGTGCCATTAAAAAAACATATTAAAATTTTAAAAAATCTCCGATGTTAAGAACTCCTTTAATCGGGTCCCCCGCCTCCTGCTCACCCCCTAGCTCGGTGACTTTTACTATGTTGTACAATAGACAGCAAGGAATATTTGTGTCAAGTTTTAAAACTCTGATATTTTTTCCCCTCGATAAGCTTCTATTGATCAAATTTGATAATTGATCTTATGACGTAAAATTGACGTCATATGATCGCCAAGCGATACGAGAAGCTGTACCGAGATGTTAGAATGACGTCATTTTTACGTCATCCGTTCGCCAGGCGACACGGCAAAGTCCCAGCATTGTAGTTAGGTAATAGAGACATTATATGTATATGCAGAATGCAGATTAGAATTAATTTATTTATGCCAAAAAAATTGCAAATTTATCTTTACTTTCATATTATCGCTGAAAATATATTTATTAATGAAATTCCCATGATTATTTACTACAGGAATAACACCACATCACTGCAAAAGAAACACTGACAAACAATTCTCATAATAAGTAAACAGTTTGCATATTCCAGGGTCAACTTTTTGAGAAAAGTTTAATAATCAACACATGTAATTTCGATCACCTTTTGTTTCTGAGTTACAGGCAAAAACTCGTTTTTCGCTCATTTCGAAAATATCTCATACCTTATTTATTATGATAGTAAGAGAAAAATTGTTTTAACAAACATTCAACTGTTTTTTAGGTAGAATAAAATAGCGTAATTAGATGTTTTGAAAATTTAATAATTCTCGAGATATAATACAAACTTATGATTTATGATTTTTTAAATGGGAACCTATATTGAAAATAGTCTCATCATTTTGCTTATTTTATAAGCTTTTCAATGACATTTTTATTTTAAACTTGAATAAAAGATAAATTATTAATTTTTTACGGTGAAAAAATTGAGAACTATTAAGAAACAAATGAAAGAAATAAATTAAAAATCATCAATTGATTATTTCTAATATTTGTTTCGGTTTTACTCATTTTTTTCTATTTATTTACTACAAAAGCATATTAAACCATTTTTTCAAAGCCAACTGTAACGTCGATAAATTATAACTTAACTAACCCGAAATTAATTAGTTAAGAATAATTTTGAGATCATAATTAATAATTATAGAATCAAAATAAACAAATGATGATTTTTAATTGATTTTTTTCATTTTTTTCTTAATACTTTTTAATTTTTTCCACCCCAATAAATTAATAATTTATATTTTATTCATGTTTAAAACAAAAGAATGTAGCCTTATTATATATCATTGAAAAGCTTATGAAATAAGCAAAACGACTAGACTATTTTTAACATAGGTTCCCACTCAAAAAATCATAAATTTGTGTGATATCTCGAGAATTAAGTTTTTAAAAAATCTAATTACGCCATTTTATTTTACCTAAAAAACAGTTGAAAATTTGTTAAAACAATTTTTCTCTTTCATAGTTAATAAGATATGAGATAATTTCGAAATGAGCGAAAACGAGTTTTTGCCTGTAGTTCAGAAACAAAAGATGATCGAAAATGCCTAAGGTGACTGTTAAACTTTTCTCGAAAAATTGACCCTGGAACGTGCAAATTGTTTTGCTCTATCGTTAATATTACCCGAGATACCTTAAAAAAAAACATCGAAAATGAGACACCTGTACATTTAAAATACTTCAAGTACATTTAGGCTTGATTTACATTAGCGGTACAATGACGGTACAATAACGGTAGGATAGTTCTTGATCCAATGTATTTTAAGGGACCCATTTACATCTAGGTTCTCAGTACGACGACGGTACGATGACGGCCCAGTGATTACTGATTTACATTAGCGATACGACCAGGGTACAGTACAGTTTTGTTTCTATTGAAAAAATATTCTATATCATAGTAACAGCGTGGTATTTCCTTGCAACGTGGAGTGGAAGGTTGCGTTTGAAGAGTACGTGCACTTCAAGTTGACGTTCATGCCAAAATCAGTCGAGTGAAAGTAAACATATACTAGTAGGTGATTGACATTTGACATGTTTTTGACTTTTTCATATTTGTCTCTGCTTATAACAAAAACGTGAAATATATACTACAGATTATTACAGAAAGTACATAAAAATAGTAGGTATCGTTTTGTAAAATTTTCTGGATTTTCTTCATTTTCTTCTTAATCTTTGATAAGAGTAAGAACAGTTATAGCCAAGTCGGTATTTGAGAAATTTTTAAACATTGCACGACATTTTCTACTTTTGATAGAAACATGACATATGACCACAAACTGTCAATACATAAAAGACAAAACTATATTGTTATGGTAATTTATTATGTTCGTACCGTCGTGGTACCGTCTAATGTAAATGCCTTGTGTAATTGACATACCGTCACTGTACCGTTATTGTACCGTCATCGTACCGTCATTGTACTGCTAATGTAAATCAAGCCTTAAAATACTTCAAGTACATTTAAAATACTTCAAGTACATTTAAAGTAGGTACTTCAAGTATTTAAAAATACTTCAAGTACTTTTCATTGTACTTCAAGTATTAAGTACCAAGTACATGTACTTTGTCAAGTACAAAGTAATATAAATAGAAAGTACTTGCAAGCCCAATAAAGTACTTTTCTTGCAAGTATTGCCCAGCTTTGCGTATAAGTCAGTTGTTGTATTGGTGTTATAAAAAATATGTGAGGCGAATACGCTAACAGTATTGAATTGTCTGTTGTAGGAATGCACCGGAAGTCCCTAGAAGCAGCGGAGCACCTGAAGGAGAACGACTGCAACTCTGACCACGAAGAAACAACCTCACTGCGCACGGACACCAGCGACACGAGCATCACATCCGGCCAGCAGTCGTCAACCGGTGGCGGAGGTGGTGGCGGAGGCGGTAGCTCAACCAACGGCGGCGGGAGTGTTGACCCTGTGCCCTCCGGCCACCCAGAGGACTCTGGGCAGCCGCCTCCGCAGCACTTCCCGTCGGCGGGCGCCAGCAGCGACCCCGAGGCCTTCCGGAACAACAGCATCGCCTGCCTCAGAGCCAAAGCGCAAGAGCACAGCGCCAAGCTGCTCAACCATGGACTCATGCTGCAGGTGAGGGGGTTGCCACATGATGCGAACGCGAACACGCTGCCCGCTGGAAATCCACCACCTCCTCCGCCTCACCAGCCGCAGCCGCAGCCGCCACCAGGGATGTTCTGACTGCACGGTACGGTACCCAGTGCCAGAGACATTCACTCCCTTACCACATAATTCGAGCACCCTGTACTTTCGGAAGGTATTCATATTAATATAGGAATTGATAATACATCGAACAAGTCTTAAATTACAATTAACAATATGAACAGAAGTAAAAATTTGTATTTACTTATTTCCATTACTTAAAGATCTAAAAATATATGAAATAATTCTAATGGTCCATTTTTAAACCAAGAGAACATAATTTGAGAACTACCAATGTTAATCATTTTTAACCAAATTAAGATTGATTTATTTACAAAAAATTTAAAAATGTATTGGTAAATGGTATGATTAAAAAACTAAAACTATTATAATTACCCCTTAACCTTCAAATTAATTTTAATAAAAACTAAATACGTATTTCGAGAACTAAGTTCTCACCATCAGTAGTACAACAAGGGAAAGTTAAACAGAGTAGTCAAGATTACTCAACATGTCAACCATACCAGATGTTGTTAGGACCTCTGTTTAACTTCCCCTTGTTGTACTACTGATGATGAGAACTTAGTTCTCGAAATACGTATTTAGTTTTTATTAAAATTAATTTGAAGGTTAAGGGGTAACTATAATAGTTTTAGTTATATCTATTATTAATGATTAAAAAATTACTGATTTTTTTTAGTCAGAGCTTTATCAACCCTAATTAGGACAAAATACTACCAGTACCAGTGGCGTATTATCACAGAAGTTCTGGCACAAAATTTTACAGGGGCATAAAAATCCTACGAACCCAGGATGCACGATAATATTAGGGCCGTTAGGAGCTTAAAAAAAACAAGAACAGAGACATTTCCACGGGGGCTTAAAAATTCAAGTGTCTCTGTAGCCAAAATACGTTATTAATGGACATACCTTGAATCATTGTCATAATAAACATAAACAAAAATAGTATGTTACATCTGATGTGTGAAGTCTCGAAGTCAGATAAAGGACGATGCTGTGATGAAACTCACACCGAGATATGGTATGACTAGCGAATGAAAGTTGGCGTTTAAATTATTTTATAGATGTGGTTTCTTTTAAAACCCTAGAGAAGAATAGAATTGTACGAAATATTCAGGAATGAAATTTTTGTTTGAACCCATTTAAATACTGAACTAGGAAAGCACAGAAATACATTACTCTCTCTGGCTGAAAATAGGTGGCCGACTAGAGTAACTGAATATCAAAACAGGGGTGCGGTTAAAATATTTTAAACATTTTTCGTTTATGATGTTTATAACAAAATATTTTGATCTTTAAACTATTTAGTTTGGCAATTCTATGAAATAGGATTATTTTTAACTTCCTCTAATAGTAAATCCGACTCGAGGGTTGCGGTATTAATTTTTTTAAATACATCCCTGAATCCTGTTGTTAAGGTCATTTTAAATGCTTCCTGGTATTGAGTACAATTCTAATCTTCTGTAACGGAATAGATAAGGGTCAGTTTCCTTTCAAATCAAATATACGGAAAATGTTTTCAAAAGAAACCACATCTATTAAATAATCTAAACGTCAACTTTCATTCGCTAGTCATACTATATGTATATACATGTACTATTTTCTGCTATGGACAGTTCAGATCAGTCACTAAAAATTTGTTGTTGATTTTAAATCACTCACTCCCAAAATTAAGAAATGTTTTCATTGGTTGTTCTTACATTAAGCCACAAAATTTAAAATTTCCCTAATTGTCTAGTATGATCTATTTTTCTGAGTAGATAGTACTCTGCCATCATATTTACAATTATAGTGGATTTCTGATAAGAAAACAGCGTTGGTTGAGATTTAGAATTTAAATTATTTTTTGTGCAACCGGACGCGGAATAAGCATTTCGCAGCCGCAATACAGGCCGCGAAATTCATTTCGCGGCCGTTGTCGTGGTAGCGGCCGCGAAATTAGCTAAACAATTACTTTGACACTTGAGAATTGCATGGTTTTGTTTATCAAATGTTAATCCCAAAGCCACCTTGAAAGCTAACTCTTTATTTAATGAAACTGTTGAAAATTAATAAAATTTGTAATTACATATTTTTTACGGTTGCATAAAAAATATTGTGTACACCTTGTCCGCGAAATCCTTTAGCGCCCTCGAGATTGTCTTGCCTCGGCCGCAAGCGGCCTCGACGACAATTTTTCTCTCGGTACCTGCGCTAAAGAGTGATTTCGCGGCCTTGATATACAAATAACTATTCTCGCCTGAAATGCACTGTAAATATAAATATTTTTTCCTTTTGACGTTTAATCATTTTAACATAACTTCTTTCGTAACAAATTATTCACTTATAAGTTTATTTCTGTGATATTTCCAAAGTCAAATACATAGTTCTTTTACGAACTAAACGAATGAAAGTATATTTGTCTTTTGAATTTACTTCTCTTAGTTTAAAAACACGGCATAATTAAATATGAATTATATGACAATTTTTATCACATCTCTTAAGCTAATGATTCTTAAACTGCGTGGTCCGCGAACTCCTGCTGATACAGAAGTTGAAAGACAAGGAACTTTGCGGTAAGTGTATGTTCAATTGTTTGGTTAATAAATGTACATCAATTGTTGATGCAACTATATTGTGTTAAAGAAAACTAATTCGGAGTACGGTATGAAAAAAGAAATGTATGTCTCAATTTAAAAGTTCTTAATTAAATGTCAATTTGACACGAGATATTGCCAAAAATGTTGTCTAGAGACATCAAAGCTTTTCTTGTTGAATTTTATTTTATTACATTTCAAGATCAGTTGAATAATGTATGTCTATACGCCTACTCCGAGTAAGTTTTTTTTCATGTGACCTACCTACAGAACGCACAAGAGGTAATCTTTATGATTAATAATTTTTAATTCGAAACAGAAAAAGTTCGACAAGAATTATTAATTCTAAAATGAAACTATGTATATTGGAATAGTTTGCACAAATCAGGTAATCTATTTATAATAATAAACAAAATGTATAGTTTTTGTTTGTTATTTGATTTCCTTTACCGATTTGTAGCGTATGATGCAAAATTCCCACCCATTTGAAAGAAATTTATTTGCATTACATTGGTGCAGCTTGTTCATTATCTTTCTCCGAAAGATCAATATTAACAGTAAGAGAGTTTCAACTATTCGAACACAGCGATTACAAAACTGAACTACATTTGTATTAAGTTTGATATATCTGAAAATATTCACATGAGTCATGAGCATTGAAAATGCCCAATCGGTTATCATCAGTCATAATCAAATTGCTGATTCAAAAAAAATTAACAATCACTAAATCCACTGTTCATATACAAATACAGAGTATGAAAAAAAGTTGTCTACTATCTACTAATTATAAGAATCGATTCTGCAAATAAATAAAATAATTAATATACACATGTTTTTTAAAACACTTTTACAACACGGTTTGGACCTAACGCGATCGAGAAATCGATTGATGGTCAAATTAAGGGCCTATTTCATTCCTTTTATTAAGGGATTAAATTTACTACTCGAAACCGTTTGTAACTCAAACTCAAAGGTAGAAAATTTAAGATGGGACATCAGTTTTTCAGTTCTTATTGTTCTCAAATTAATTTTAGTGCAAAGAATTCCACATAGAATTTAGAGCACAAAATTCTGCATTTTTAAGTGCCAAAATTTAGTAGGCGATTAGTTCAAAAAATAAACGTTGCGGTAACTGTCAAATACTCTACTTTTTCCCTTCTCTGCACCCTACCCCTTGCCATGCAGGGTTGCCGCTTCTTCATAACGTAGCAATTTCAACTTGACCACTGAAACGGCACCAGTGTAGAAATCTCCAGTTCATACTTATTTGACGGCAAGTATATTTGTAATATATTTTTTTGTTTGACAGATAATGTTACATTCGTTTTTTTTTTAATAACCACATACTGGATCTGTTCTTCCCAACTCTAAAGTAATGGGCTACTTGCGTACCATTTTTTATTTAATGTTTTTGAAGAGACGATAAAAACTTGCTACCCATATTTTCTCTTTTGACAAAATTTTCATTAATTGACCAGAAAAAAATTAATCAAATTTGATTATTTAAATTACCGCCATGTAAAACGTAGAATTACGCCAAACCAATGAATGGCCATCAAGTCATAGCATCGGTACGCCCCATAGCAACGGCATGTGCGGGTAATTTAAACATGACAGATCATCTGTTTGACGTTTAAAGGTGGGTATTTTAGATTGTCAAAATCCTGCTTAAGAAATCGAAATACGTAATAAAAGTAACAGAAACCACGCAAATTGCAAATAATAAACAAAGGACATAGAGAGAAAAATGAACTAATGTCAAAATCAAATTAAAACTCGCACCCGCACGCCGTCTATAGTTTTACATTCTCAAATATGCTTCCCTTGCTCCGGTTCAAAATAATGACGTCAGAGAAAATGTTCTTTCTTAATTTACTAAAAAACATATTTTTTTTAAATAAAATTTACATTTTTACATTTCTTTTCAACATATCATTAGGTATATAGTAATGGGTATTGGAGTTTCAGTACCACGCAAGTAGCCCATTATTCGATCACCAATGGCACAAATTCGAAAATGGAGAGCAATACAGATTAAAAATAAGTAAATATAAATATAACATCACGGCTTTACCCATTTCTGGATGTACCAATCTGCTTCTATTTGCAGATTTCGGTACTGACGATATGTCTATAGGGCGCGAGCAGACACGTGACTCAAACAACCTTGACGTGTTTAGAATCAGCTGATGTGTGCGCGCGTGTCAATTTGACAAGAACAATGTCAATTTGACGAAACCATTGTTTTGACTTATTTCGATTTTGAACTGTTAAATTGTTAACATTTTACAAATTTCGGGCAGTAAAACACATAAAATTAAAAATAGTAATATTTTACCAGTTCAAAATTAAAATAAGTCAAAATATTGGTTCTGTCAAAATGACAATGTTCTTGTCAAAATGACAGGCGCACACACGTCAGCTGATTCTTAACAGGTCAAGGTTTCTCGAGTCACGTGTCTGCTCGCGTCCTATAGTTTTGAGGGCGTTTATACCAGACGTCACGGTATACTCTTAAACCTGTCATGGAAAAAGAACAACAGTGGTCATTTTTATGCTATTTGATGAACATCTGTATTTTACTTCCTTTCATAGACGTTTTTTTGGATTACAGCTTCAACATAGTTTTAATTTTTTTGTTGTGGATACAATTTTTGACGACGTTTCTGCCCTGGTTAAAGCCATTATCAAGTCAGAAGATGTTAATTACATATACAGGCTTATTCTGTAAATATCGTTATATAACAACTATCGTTATTTATAAATGTAACGATGTGATCCTGAACGACATTTTGTAAAAATCGTATTCATTAAGTAATATCGTTATAAACGTCCTCATACCGTTTGTCACAACGACTTTACCTAATTTTTTTAGAAAAGTTATTAGGTGTTATCATTGTTAAGTCATTTTGCAAAAAAATATTAACATTATTATTTTATATTATTATTTCTTTATTGAGTAAAGAATATTTGTAAAAAAAACGATTATCAAATGGATTAATATTATCCCATAAAAGACTTTCACGACCACAAACATTTCTTCTAAAATGTAATTATGGTTGTTAATTATATATTTGATGCCTATTTTCAATTTCTTCCTGCACAAATATAAATAATAATTTAATTAACCCTTCCATTTGCTAATATTTGACATTAACGGACTGAATAACGACAAGTGAATCCTTATCGTTCACGAACTACTTAAAATAACCACAATACGATTTCAATATAACGACAATGGTTTTACAGAATACGCTTTTTGCAAATTATCGTTATTTAACAACTTTTTCAACATAGCGATACGTTATGGTATAACGACATTCTTACAGAATAAGCCAGTTAGTCATAATTTTGAATGAATTACAATATATAAAAAGATATCAAATACATCTTTTTATATATTGTAGAAGCTTTAATCCAAAAAAACTCCTGTGAAACAAACTTCATATATATAATTAGAATCGATCCTTATTAAATAGTAGCGGCCATCCATTTATTGACTTTCTTTAACTACATTATTTTAAAAAAGCGCTTGAGATTTCTAGGTAATTTGATTGTGATATGATAATAAATAAACCGAATTCAAGGACAAAAATTTATTTATCAATAATTTGATAAAATATTGAAACAAATCGAATGTGCTGTAACTTGTAAATTAAGAGACAATGAAAAAATATCAATTCCTATATTAATACACTTTATTAAGATAAACTTTACCATTTTGTACTCAATACAGAAATGCAAAACTGAAGTATAGTACGTACTTACTACTAGTGAAATAGCAGCTTTAATTTAAATAATAGTTTTGCAAATCTGTTGATATTAAACGGGATACCACACAATTTAATAGTTCGACAAATATTTATTTAGTATAGCTTTAATAATTTTCTTGTGTTAGGCAGTTTGTTTTGTTTGTTAAATGCGAGGAAGAATATTTGTGAGCAGCAAATTATGTACTTAAAATTCTTCAGGCATAAAAACTTAACGGTGATTTAAATACCTTACTTGGAAACTTTAAAATCATTCTATTTATATAATTCTGCAATTAAACATACATATATAAACTCATCTTTCAAAATAAAGACAAGACCTAGACTACATTAGCGACAATCGGTGGAATTCAGTGGGTTATATTAGCATGTTTTAGCTAAAATATTCGTCGGTCTAAAATATTTTGGCAACATTGTAATATGTGTCACGTAGAAACAAAAATTCTATTGGAATTTTAAAATTCGTTTCAGAATCAGAAAAAAGAAATGGGACACCATGAAAATGGAAACAACAGAGAATAGTAGATCGTTCCACAAGTTAAGAAAACCACTTTTCTTTCGTAGAACATGCTATTTTTTATGTACTTAATGGAAAATATTGACAATTACAAATTAAATTGATATTTTTTATGTTGTTTTTTATTAAATTGATCAAAGTCATCTGCTGTGAAAACATAAAAACGATTCATAGTAATCACAAACAAAATGTCAATAGATACTTTATAACTATTTAATAGATGCAGTTCCGTTGCTAACTAGTAAAGTGTTGCTAACGCGTAAAGTCGCACATTACCTTACAGTTTTCTACGTATTAAAATGACTGTTTTCTATTAAGTACATAAAAAAAATATTCACAGAATTAATAAAATCATAAATTGCTATATGTGACAAATGCCACAATTAAAGCCGGCTATGAATAAATTTTAATACAAAACTTTAAACAGTGATCCAGTGAGTTTGTTTATTTTGACAAATAAAACAGCTTTTACAACAGGGTTCGGGGAGTTATAAAGACTTGTCTTAACCTTTATTCTCAACTAGCTCTAAAATATTTTAATTTGACAAATGGCATTTAACATATTTTTAACCGAATTTTTGTTATCTTCATTTAACCATAGTGTATATCTTTATTTCTTTTCCCTTGGTCAAATTTTCACATTTCAAATAAATCTCATTTGACAGATGTGAAAGTTATTATAGTATGACTAGCAAATGAAAGTTGACGTTTAGATTATTTAATAGATGTGGTTTCTTTTGAAAACATTTCCCTATATTTGATTTGAAAGGAAACTGACCTTTATGTATTCCATTACAGAAGATTAGAATTGTACTCAATACCAGGAGGCATTTAATAGTACATTATGATACAAGTTTCATAAGACATGATTTTAGCGCACGCGTCTTTCTTAGACACGAGCGGCTTGCCGCGAGTTTTCTAAGGGGACAAGTACGCTGAAATGTCTTATGAAACGTGTATTTTATACTATTTTTTCTATTTTGGTCATTTTTTCAAAAAATGTACGTTATTTCATGTCCAGGAATTTCAATTATGTTGTTTCATAAAGTACATATTAAAGAATCAAAATAGAAAAAATAACCTTAGCAACAGAATTCAGGGATGTTTTAAAAAAATTAATACCGCAATTTCTAGTTCATTCGTCTCAGGTGTAAGCAACCCTCGGAATTACTGTTAGAGGAAATTAAAAATAATCCTATTTCATAGAATTCCCAAACTAAAATGTTTTAAATATTTTAAATGCACCCCTGTTTTGATATGCAGTTACCCTAGTCGGCCATCAATTTCAGCCAGACATAGTAATGTGTACTTTTCTAGTCCAATATTTAAATGGATTCGAGCAAAAATTTCATACCTGAATATTTCGTAAAATTCTATTCTTCTCTAGGGTTTCAAAAGAAACCACATATATAAAATAAATTAAACGTCAACTTTCATTCGCTAGTCATACCATACAATGTTGCCATATATGTACTTACTTAATACAAGCCTTAATACGGACCCAACCCACTGAATTCCACCCAATATTTTCTAAAACTATGAATAAGGTAAGTTGTTTTCGACGATTTACAACAAAAGAATGGTACACTATATTTACTGATGATGTGTTGATATAAATACATAAGTTCTGTTGTATGAAGCATTTTATCGTTTCTTATCATTTTCTGGCCATGTCAATAACATTTATTACGGTTTAGATGTCATTTAACAGAACAATGTCATTTTACTATGAAAAGGAAAATATGTCTTTTATTAATATAATAATTTATGCAGAAATCTTTCAGATTCATGAGACTTATTATCAACAATAACATAAGAAATTGTTTGTTTATACGTATTTAAATCTTATTTATGTGCATGAAATATGTTTACAGCGCAATTAAAAATTTATTTACTTGAGTAAATATTGAAATAAAATAAATAATCAGGTAACTGCTTTTTGAATATTTAGATAATGACAATATAATTTCCGTTTTTCGATACGGCTATACAGAAAATTATAAATGAAGGGAAAATAAATGGGTGAAGGGAAAGAGGACGAAAATTTTACGGAATGTTATCTGAAATTAAGAACGGACAGAATTATGAGAGGCGCAGGACAGATTAATTTGGAGACATTTCCGATGAGACCTGTTCAACAACAGAATTTACTAAATGATTATGATTGTCACATACAGTATGTACATAATGACTACTTATACTCATACCTACAGTAATAATAATAATAATAATAATAATAATAATAATAATAATAATAATAATAATAATAATAATAATAATAATAATAATAATAATAATAATAATAATAATAATAATAATAATAATAATAATAATAATAATAATAATAATAATAATAATAATAATAATAATAATAATAATAATAATAATAATAATAATAATAATAATAATAATAATAATAATAATAATAATAATAATAATAATAATAATAATAATAATAATAATAATAATAATAATAATAATAATAATAATAATAATAATAATAATAATAATAATAATAATAATAATAATAATAATAATAATAATAATAATAATAATAATAATAATAATAATAATAATAATAATAATAACAAAAAGTTTGTTCCAACAGAAAGTTCAGAACGTGATCAGTACTGCTTTGAATCCTTGCGCGAACCAATTTGTCTAGTGTTGGAACGATTTAGAACCGGTTGAGAATTTTGTTTGTATATACTAACCTATAAAATTACACGCATCAGAAAACACTATCACCTGTAGGTAATTTTCATTGTTTTTTTCTTATTTTCATAATATAGTCCAACAATTCTCCATCACTTTCGCTAGAAAATTCTGACAATTCGGAAAAATCGCTGTCTTCTTCCATTGCTAATTCATTAATAACAAAAACAAAATAAGTCAGGTTAGATAATACGTCAAACTTATTCAGAATTAAAAATTCTGGTAAAATCCTGAAACTTTAAGAGCGGTTCAAAATAGATTCGGAACACAATTCACTCGGCGTTCTTGGAACACTGCAATATAAGTTCTGAATTTTAAAATCGACTTGTCGGAACGGTAAAATAGCTTTGCGCAAACTCTGTAAAGTTTTGAACGGTTCTGAACTTTTGTTGGAACAAACCTAATATCATCACAGCTTATTATCCATGGTTGGGTGTACCTATCTGTCATTATTCGAAGATTTCGGTAATGACGGTTCCGTTAAAGGGTGCTGTTGTCAATAGTGTACCACAAATATCACTTTTGTTAGATTTAAAATGGTTCTATCAGTCTCATACAAATGTTTCGCCAAGTAAAAGGTTTTATAAAAATAGATATTATAAATTCTTATTAGTTTAAGATTATTAAAAGAATTAACTTGTAAATATCATATACAAATAAAAAACATTGGGTATATTTTAAGAAAAATAGAACTGTTTTATAAAATGCGCAAATTCCATCAAAAATCACATATTTTTCAATTTTCGAAACGAATTACTACAAATTAATTGGTGTTTGGTTATTTTTGTAAGTAAATCTGTCGCTTATTGTAGAAATTATAAAGAAAAAGATTCTCCGCGGGATACCTTTTCTATAAACTATAATGCCAATATAGTTTTGCTTTATTTTAGCATTAAATATCTGAGCTTACCAATTAAGGAGAAGTTAATATTGGCATATGTTGTTATATTTAAAATTCTGATAGTTTTGAAGAGATTTTGTTAAAGTCTGCGTACTAGTGTAAATTGGCCATCTAAGGGGGGAGGGTCAAGATGGGGCTGAGGCGAGGCCCATCTATCATTTTTAAAAAGAAAAAAGGAATAAATTTAAGAATAGTATATTAAGTATTAAGAGCGGTAAGGACAGTTTACCGACCGAAGACAATGTTTGGGGATTGAGCGAAGCGAAGGTCCCAATTTTGTCTGAGATCGGTAATTCCTTAAAGTTCGTGATGCTTATACTATTTTTTACACGATCGACGCACAAAATTTAAAAGAAAAATAAGATTTGAATACTATTTTGACATATTAAAAAAATTTATTTGTCATTTTTTAAATAAGTTATGATTTTTGTTTTTATTTATTTATTTACCGTCTCGCCTCCTGAACGGCAAGTGAAGCACATCACGTACCGACGTGAGTCACATCACTTACCGTTCAGTAATTTGTAAATAAGACCTACTGTCTTGGTAACACTATCGATAAATATAAAAAATAACCCGATTGTACAAAAAATATATTTATTACAATTTCATATATCAATTATGGCCAAAGGCCGGAGGAAATAGTACAATTTCATATAGGTACATTTAATATACAGGGTGTTATGTAAGTAATGTGCCATTCGTTATCACTTAATAAACAAGGTTACAACGTATCGTAATCGGCAATAATTTCTTTTCTAATGTACTTGTTGCAGCTGTAAAAGCACTTCAAGATAGACCAATAACAATTATTTATTTGAATAAAGAATTATTTAAAATTCACAGTAGTTTGAGAGAAAACAACACTGGACAATTTTAAAGCATTGAAATCATATGCGGATCTTTGGCGACTGTTTTAGCGCACTTCTCCGTAAACCAAATGCATGTGGGTGTATTCTTGACTAGTGAAAGTAACAGGCAATATTAAATATCTTAGTACTACGCCACTTATTACAAATTTGACGTCATATGTGACAACCAACAATTATTGTTTTTTTTTACAGTCCCACAACTTTTATAACTTGATAGATTGTGCAGAATAGATTTTAGATTATAACTTCTTCTAGTTCTCTTTATCATACCTTGAACTATGGCACATTAATTACATAACACTCTGTATATTATATTAAGACCTGATTTTCAAAAACAAATGAACTCGCCCCTTGCGATTCTAAAAATTTATCAATAACTGAAGTGATGAAATATTTGATTTTGTTATGTACATCTAATGAAATGCGTCAGTAATACCCTTTCCGACAGTAAATTATTTTTCAGCCCCATCTTACGAAAATTCCTGCGTGCGCCCATGGGAAATTTCCCGTTTTACAGGGAAATTTTACTTTTAAACGGGAAAAAGGGATATTAACTCTAAAAACAGGAAATTTGTATATTAAAAGCTATTCTATATAATTATTAACTATTTGACATTAATTTGTATAACTTATTAAATTTATTTAATAAAATTTAAAAACAAAATTGTCTGTTGTTTCTGAGTCAAAAAACAGAAAATATATACCTCCGAATCCGGTGTGGCGTCTAATTTTTTGAAACTTTGTTTTTGCAGTTTTGAGGTGTGTAATTTAAAATGGTGTTCTATATTTGCTGTAATATAATTATTGATTCTTTGATTTTAAGACATGCAAAACGGATTCATCTACTGATAATCAGTTGAAAAACTAGTTATTTATGATGCTAGTAAAAATTTCAATGATAAATAAATTCTTTTTATCTTGTGAATTTACGGAGCAAATTGGGAGTTACTCGAAGAAAAATAATAATAAATATTTATAATCAATAATATTGACTTGTAAATTTAAAAAGGGATTTTTTGCAAAAACGGGAAATTTTGTTTCTGGTAGTTGGCAACACTGCACGGTACGAATATGCCTCTATCATTACCGATACATGCATACAAAGCAGATTGGCACACCCAGCAATGGGTAATATGCCGTGATGATATATTTATTTATTAAAAATATTCTTTATTAAAGCAAACATAGCAAACAAAGACTCAATTATAAATTTAATTGAAAGAATAACGTCTGTGTCTATCCAGAACATTCTGCATATTTCTTGAATTCTCCTTCTATAAATAACCCGTCTCCAAGTGAGTTCCGGAGGGTTGAATCAGAACAGGAAACTTTTAAATTCTTAATATTGTTACAGCTGCGATCACCGATATGTTAGCATTACATATATTTTCTCTAATTTATTTATAAACTATGAAACAAGGATAACTTGTTTGTTCTAATATCATTGCTGAAACTTTTTATGCCGGGTTTGTGGTAGTAACATTTCCTTGCTATCGTTTGTTTTGTTGATAATAAGTTGTTTTTTTTTATTTGATAAGATTTCACGGAATTTTCTGACATAACATAAGCTTCAACACATTTAGTATGAAAAGAGAATAAAATGTAAAATATATGTTTTATATTTTTACCTTATTCATAAAACTAGATATATAAAATTGCTGAATATATAAAAGAGACATGAAAAGAGAATACAAAAATAATATTTTTAGTAGTTTGCTCACTTGTGACTTCCGAAATACTCGACGTAAAAATAAAATAAAAACCGAAATGCATCTATATCTAGGGGTTTAAAATTTATTTTAACTTTCTGTTTTATTTTATTGTTCAAGTTTATTAGTATTTTTCATATTAAAACTTAACAACGATTTTACAACAGAAATTTAGTAACTTTCAACTGCTTTTATTATTGATAATCTTGGAAAATATTTTAAAAAGAAAATTCTTAAATAATTTTTACATAGTAAACAATACTTCTATTTTTTATTTTTAAAAAATGAAAAAGACAATAAAACTTGAAATTAAGTATGCTTTAAGTATTCACCGTCTACTTAAAGTAAAATTTCAAGTCAATTCATTATTTTCACTACTTAAAATGGTATACATACAAAATGAATAAAATGATTCGCATAACACAAAATGAAATAATATTACAGTAACTGCACTGCTGCCTAACGGCTGACCTTTCGTTGCACAGTAACTTTAGGCGAGTCCATTCCACTAAGTAGGGATGGCAGGTAGGAATGAGACACTTCACTATTATCTATTTCTGTTTTCTCGATGCGTGGTTGTTTTCATGTAACAAACACGTTGAAATTTTCCTTTATAGACTTATTAGCACACTGGGACTTCATTTGTTTTATCAATAAACAAGTGATTTAGACAGAAATGGAAAAATAGGGCATGATTTGAGGGAAGGAAACGTGACTTAACTTGATTTCTACCCTTGTTTTCATTTGTTTCAAGAAATTAAATGTTGCAAGATTTTATTTTCAATTAAATTTCATATTTTTTATGTGTTTTATAATAAATTAATTTCAAAAATGGTCTGTTTTCTCTAAAAATCCAGTTGTTACAGATTTTTCTTTCCCCTAAACTGCCTAGATTGGCCGATAGAATATGGGTTTGGGCAAATAAATGTTGAAAATATATTATTTTTAATATGTTGTATAATCTACATAGTTATATGTACTGACTGTTCCATTTTATACCAAAATTAATAATTTTTCGTCACAATTTTTTAAATCGAAGTCATTTGCAATTTAAATATATTTCTTCGTCTGAGAATAAATACTTGTTTTCTACATAATTGAAGTAAAATTTCCCTTATCTCTTTTGAAAAGCAAGGCAACATGATATATTTTGTGATAAACAAGATAATTTTAATAGGCGTCAGTCTCAATGCGATATACGATTGCTAAATAATTATTTTCAACATTATTTAAAAGCAGAATTTAGTGTCTGCCTTACATTATGTCTGATAGTTGTCCTTGATTATTTTATGACATATATTCTTAACGAATATTACTAATGAATAAAATATTTCGTATTTTAAAAATATCTTTCGTTTCAATAATAAAGCAGTTGAAATGTTATCAAAATATCAATTTCTAAGAATAAAATATATATTCTATAATATTTTATACCAAACATATTTTGTACTCCAATTTTAAGCTTTTTGCAAGATCGTTTATAAAATCTTGAAAGTAAAACGAATTATAATTATATGCAACGATATTTTTAATATTTTTATGGTAGATTAGTAAGGGTTGAGCTTTTCACTAATAAAAAAATAATTTATGGAAAATTTATACATTTTATGTGTTCAAAAAAATCCATTTCATAATCAATATAACGAATTAAAAAAAGTACATCAATTTTTCGATACAAAGACATAATACAGTAAACATCTAATTTGCATCGATAGTGCATTATAAATTTAAAATTACTGTAAAAGAAAACTGTACTGCATTCTTTGCAATGCAAAAAAAGTATTGAATGAACAAATGTGTTTTTGCATTTCATGTCATTGTTATAAGACAAAACAAATCACTGTACCAACAGATAAAGTAAATCGAGATAATATTATATTATTAGCATCATAGAACAAATAGTTTTGCTCATAATGATTTCGGAGAAATGTGAATTTCTTCGAAATTATTTGTGTGAAACGACTTAAAAGTGGATATTATCAATAGCTATTTAATTTTAAATGCGTATTTTTCGTACTAGATTTCTAATATTACTATTTTTTTATTTATTAAATGCCCATTTAAAATTAAATTATTGTTTATATTAATACAACGAATACTGGAAAATGAATATGCATTTATTTGTGTTTATGAAAACTGGTATATATTCAAACAATGATTCATTCGAATACTAGGTAGTAAAATATTTTCATACCGATTTCCAAATTAATATTAAGGGTGACGTCATCAAAAATTCAAGAACAATCGAATATGAGTACATTTATGAGTTACAATATGTAATTAATGAAGAGATATGCAAATTGTATTTTAAAGTTTTGAAAGATTCAGAGAAAAATCGTATAACTTACAAAAATAGTAACAAATCACAAAATGTGAAAGAATGGAATGAATTTTTTATTGTAATACCTACATATTTTTATTTATTTTACCATTGCTCATTTTGAAGACTTCAGTGGTATTGATAACTGTATTTTGGAAATATGAATAAATAATATATACTTATTTATTTTATAAACAATCGAAAAGTTTACACTTCAGTTGGGAATAAATTGTCTACTTTCAAGTGGCGTATATTTTTTTCCAAAACCTATTGTTAAGGTATTTAATTAAAATTAAAGATGACATTTGGTTTTGTATATCATTTTTTACCATGAATATGTAGGTACTTACTTTATCAATATACATTTTCAAAATGAATTTCAGAAAAAGTAACTTTAATTTCAGAAAAATAACTTCAATTTCAGAAAAAAAAATAATTTAAATTTCAGAAATTGAATTTAGTTTTTTTGAAATTAAATTTACTTTATCCGAAATTGAATTTACATTTTCTGAAATTGAAGTTACTTTTTCTGAAATTGAATTTATTTTTTCCAAAATTGAATTTAGTTTTTCCGAAATTGTATTTCCTTAAAAAAATCCTCAACAGGATTAAATCCCAGTTACAGAGTGAGTTTACATGCACAAACATCTACGCCTTGGTGGGGGTTCGAACCCAGAACCCAGTGCGCACTCATGTCTAAGAGGCGTTGCTCTAACCATTGAGCCACCAAAATTGAAATTACTTCTTCTGAATTTAAAATTAAACTTGAAAAGGTGTATTCATGAAATTTTTGTTCTTTATCAATTCACAGTAAAAAATAATGTGTTACTTTTTGATGTAAAATTGATTTTCTACATCTGTTTTAAAAATAGACTTTACATGTTATCATTTTGGAAGAGAAAATTGACAGAAAAATGTGCATTTTTTTTGAAAACTGAAAAATGAACTCATTCATGCTTGAATCTCGGATTCACCAATATTTTTTATATTTTACAGTTAATAACTATACGAGTATTCGACGAATAAATCATCTATTCAACGATTTTGATCGGTGAAAAGAACTGACTAATCGACGAATAAATTTACTCATCAGATAACTAGCATCAGAGATTTAAAGCAGTGTTTTTATCATCTTTTAGTCATTTTTGAACAGACGTAGAAAATATAGTATGTCAAGAGCGCAAAGTATATTGTCGCTTTTGAAAGATTGCCTCTCTCAAGTCTCCGGTATTTTTCTAAAGTAAAAAAGTATCAATTCTCGATCTGAATACACAAATAACTATGTTAATAACAATGCAGAAAATGAGCTTTAGACAAATACATACACAATATAAAGTTTGTGCATATTTGGTTTTGATGTCACACTTAATGTTAATTTTGATATTTTGAATACTTTTGGCCAAATTCTGTAACTATTAAATGATTAATTTTTAATATTACGTATAATGAATAAAATGAATAAAAAAAAGTGGTCAAACTGGGAAAATAAAAAGAACCTCTCTCTAAATTTTTGTGAAAAATTCATGAAATTCATCGGGATTTGAACTCAGAGTTATCCTAATACTACTAAATATAAAAAAATCGTGGGTCATGGGTTCTAATCCTGGTGGAATTCATAAAAATCTTATTTCGGTATTTAAAAACTGAATCGTTCTGGGTGTTGAATGTTACCAGATATCTGTAAAAAAATTGTTATTTATGTATCAAGGCACTGAAGTTCTTTTTTATCACGAATAAAATAGACCATATGAGTCATAAAAAAGGAACTTCAGTGCTGAGGTGCATATTAAATTTTATTTGAAATCGAAAAATTGTGAAAATGAAAGGAATATTTATTATTATAGGTTATATGTACATAACTGTCAGTTTGATATTCGATGTTGCTAATTTCAGGCATTGAAGTTTTCGTAAAGAACACTCAAAATTATCTCAAACTTATTCATCGGAATTATTTAGTACGTTCTTCTTGCACATATTTTTGTCATTATACGTACAAATTTACCATTGTACATCGTACACCTACCCAAATTATCTTACATGTACAATAATTTTTGTAATAGGAAATTTGGGAACAACCTTGCAGTTTGGGGTTAAGAAAGTAGGCCATAAGTTCCGTCGTTATTTAAGACATCAGTTAGACGTTATTTATTGTGTCAATTGGACGTTTCGGATATTAATTTGTCCATCCTCAGCAAAATATTTTAGTTACAATATAATATAAATGCTAGTCAAATTAACATAATGAACTACATTTTTACAAATAAGTGCTCGCCCAAAATTCTGTCAAGAATTATTGCAGTTTAAGTATCATTCACAACAAAAAAATTAAGGTAGCGGTAGAATTAGTGGCAGTGGTAGTGGCCTGGGTAAAAGATTGAATGTGTTATAGCGAACGTATTCGTTCACATCCAAAATTTAAGAAAATTAGTAGTAACGCAGTGGCAACGGCAGCGGTAGGAGTTCGCAAACTCCAAACTTCTACGTTGCCACTACCGCTACCGCTTAATTTTTTTGACGTTTATTGACTTCTGACATCTGATTGCATCTGATAAAATGAGCAATAGAAAAAGGATTATTTTGATATGTGCATCAGCTGTTGCGCTATATAAATTTTTTTTAAAAAATAGAAGATGGTGGGTTCTACCTATAAATCTAAATAAGCAAAATAAGAGATATTAATAAGTCATCATCCAATACGAAAAAATTAAATGACAGCTATAACTGTCAACCTTGCACTGAATAAAGTTTTTAGTAATTTATAATAAAAAATTCCTAGAAACTATAATTTCAATATTTTTGCATTGTGAACACAAACAATTTTTACTATAAATTTCTTACGTTACCGATGCCACAAATTTTTACACTACCGCTAATTTTTCTTATTCTGAATGGGCCTTTACTTGTTTTAGATTCTGCAATAATTCTTGACAAAATTTTGGGCGAGCACTTATTTGGAAAAATGTAGTTCATTATGTTAATTTGACTAGCATTTATATTATATTGTAACTAAAATATTTTGCTGAGGATGGACAAATTAATGTCCGAAACGTCCAATTGACATTAAATGATGTATAACTGATGTCTTAAATACGACGGAACTTATTGCCTACTTTCTTAACCCCAATTTTTTGTAATACTGACCTGACACCACTGCATTTGCATGAAATCGTCGTATAATGGATTACCTTAGTGCCCATTTCTGAACATTTAATGACAAATTTGGTGCAATTTAGTGACGATTTCAAATAAAATCAGCTTGTAATGTGATAAATAATCTAACTTCATTATAATTTATTCATAATAAAAATAATCTGGGGATAGTTACTAAAATATTTATGTTATAAATGTATGGAACACCATGAAATGTATAAATCATCCATTAATTTAGTTGTAAGTTATACACGATAAATGAAAAACGAAAAGCCAACCCTTGCACTATGGTAGCCTACTGTTTCGTGCAATATAACCACCTCCATGCATATTTCCACGAGGCCTTGAGGCATAACCATAAATAATCCTCGTTTGATTTTCGTGTCTGCTGGGTTGTGGGCTCAGGCAAAGGCAAGCAAAGCAAAAGCAGCTCAGCGCGTAGGTAGAGGTAGCGAAGTGGCGAAGGCGATGTTCACCTGTTATCCGCAGCCGCAGCGCCGTCAAGGCAGACTAGATCCCGCTGATCGCGAGACTGTTGCAGATGCACAGCACCACCACATGGATAGGGGCTTTTATCTAGAGATAAATGGGGTTTATGGGATGGCAACAGGGGATGTTGGGGGTAGTTTGGATGGTACACATTTTTGACTGGAGGTTTATAGATTTTCAATAATTATTACTACGCCTGTGCCAAATAATTGGGACAATAGGGGATTCCACCATTTTTACCTCCCGCTACCCTTGGTAAGGGAGGTATAGGGATCGTGCTAAAAATCGCATATCGAGATTTTGGTAAATGACCACGTTTTAAGGTCCCTAGAATCCAATTTTAACATTTTCACGATGATCATTAAGAAAATTTTGAAACCTTGCATTTCGAACTTTTTCTGTATTGGAAAGAGCCCATTAGATTTTGGTGAAGATCGGATAACCGGAAATGGCACTTTACTAGACGCTCAAAATAGTTTTTCTTCGAAAAATACCTTTAAATGTTATTTTTTCGAGGTTAATGCTATTATAAAAATTTAAGATAATTAAATTTTCTGTAGATTTGCATTACTTACTAGTTTTTCTATATATTTTATGAATAAATTTGTAAAATTATCTATAATTTAAATCCCAGAGCCTACGCTTTAAAGATAACAAAATGCAGTTATTCAAATGTATGTAACTGACAGATAAATGTCACTATCAAAGAACTAATCATTTCAAAATAATATTAGTAATGATTTAAAAAGAAAATAGTAAATAGAACAATAGAAAAGGAATTCAATACTGTTTCCAGCATAAGTAAATATGTAGGTATGTATTTAGATTAATAAAAATTAACCATTCAAAAAAATGTTTAAGCTAATCCTCATTTTTGGATTAGTGAATTCTATTCTATCCCGGTATTTAAAATTTAATTAATTTATTTATTCATTATTTTTTAACGCCTTAGTCTTTTGCCCTGATGAAGCTGTAAGTGGCAGCGAAACGTTGGCCTCAGACTAATTAATAAACAAATTTAGACTGCATTCCTGCTATTTTTCCTCCCATCAACATCATTAGTCGTTTATTCCATTTTACATTAAAATTTAATCTTCATTTTATCATAGCTCCGGTGGCTCAATGGTTAGAGCAATGGCTCATGTCATGAGTGCCCTCGGGGCTCTGGGTTCGAATCCCACTAAGGCATGGATGTGTGTGAATGTGAACCCACTCTGTAATTGGGATTTAATCCTATTGAGGGGTTTAAAAAAGGTAGTGACTTGGATTAGATTAGACTACATTTTAAGATATAAACTTTCAAAATTAGAGTAAAATTCGCTAATCAAAAAATAAGGATTGTCGTAATCTTTTGGTGAAAAAATTCCTATTAATAGGCGAGTTATGGTCCCCCGAAATTTGATAATATAGATGTGACGTCACGAATATAAGTTTTTATATAAAACTGTTTTCTTCATGGATCTAAAATGTTCTTGAAACGTATGCTATTTTTAAATTATATTTATAAAAAACAAATTAATATTGTAACAGTACAAATTAATAAGTTTAATGCAGGAAATTTACATTCAAATAAAAACTGTTTGAGAATTGCAGTACTGGACTGGTTGCTACGTGTCCGCTATTTGAATTTGTCTACTTCTATTGGTAGTAGACTCCATCCCCTAACTTGGTTTTCGTTATATATTTATAGGTGGTCTTTAAGTCGCCAATCAAAATAATATATATGGATTTCATATAAGTGACGACTGCTAAAACAAAAACCCCCTTATTTCCGAAGTATTTCAATTATATCATTTTATTTCTTTATTAATATTCATTATTTAGAATCTACTTTAATTATTTTTTACTAATTTCTCTTAATTCGATTGAGCTGTAATCCCCTATTGTAAATTGTAAATAACTAAGAAACTATTGATAAACAAGAACATTTATTGATAAGAATTTTAATTTAATAATAATTATAACTAATTTAATTATTCACCCCAATTATGTGAGATAATTGTTGTCTACAGCCTGTTTTGCACAATCATATATTTACAATTAAATTTACATGCAAATTTTTTTAATTTTTACAAAATAATTTTTGATTTTGTTTTACATGGTCAAATATTTGTGACGTTTTTGACTATTGCCTACTTAAGTATATTTTTATTTTTTTATCGTTGTATCAACCAGTTTCACGACAAAGACAGTTTCATACAACAAAGTAATCAAGTACCCATGAAATATAAACTTTTGTTGTATGAAAATCCTAAATATCACCAAAATTTGAAGCAAATGACCATCAAAATTAAAACATGTCCTTTTTGATAATTCGTGTCGTACCATAAGAAGTCGTAAATTTGTAATTACAGAAATTTCGTGATCAAAAATTAGTGCTGTTGATTTTGAAAAAAATAGAATACAAAAATTCAGTTCCAAAACCGGATTTCGAATTTTAATCCGAATTCGAAATTTCAAATTTTTAACAAAATTCGAATTTCATACATATTCAAAATTCCAATTTCAAGTATTTACGAAGTTAGAATTACATATTAAGTGTAAGTTAATTGGCATTTATTACACTTTGTTTGGTTATTATTAATTTCAGAAAAAATATTTCCAAATTGTACTTCGCGGCGACGTGTTACATAAGAATATTTTACTTTTAACAAATAAGCTACAAATCTCGGTATATGGACTCAGAGAGTAAGTTTAAACAAGTCATGTCATTGTAAAACATGAATAAATACATGGCGGATTCGAAAAATATTCCGAACTTTGACTTCGAAATTCGTAATTCGAAAAAGTATAAAGCTTATTTTTCGAATTTCGAATATGTCAATATTCGAAATTCGAAAATTCGAATTTTGTCAACAGCACTATCAAAAATACGAAGTTGTGAAAACACAGGCAAATTTATAATAACGTAAATCAGGCTTTAGAGTAACATTTCTTAAAATTATAATCAATAGAAACAAGAAAATGTAAAGCCTGTCATTTACATGTATTATTCAAGGTTTGCAATTATTATTAACTATTATTGCTCAAAGTTTGTAACTTTGGGTGGTAGCATGTAGCATGAACAAATGATAGAGGGTGATTAGCGAGGAGATGACTAGCAGTGTTTTAACTCCGGCAATCGATTATACATTATTTTATTTCAAATGACTATTTCACTCATAAATTTATAAGCCAATCCAAATTCAGGATTCTACCTAGTTACAAAGTTTCATTTCGACAAAACGTCACAAAAAAAATTTCGCACCCTTTAAGCCAATAAGATGTATATTTACAAATAAGTGAGTTTTGATAAGCGAAAATTTTTTGACGTTTAAGAAACATATTGTTTACATACCTGTCAAAGTGTGTATATTTTCAGTGTTATCAATTTTATTAAAAATGAGTCGATTCGGTCAGCTCAAAACACAATAAAAATTAGAAAAATTTTGTCAAGAAAAAAAAAATCTAAATGATTAAGTACCTGATTTTTATTTTGGAAATAGTCATCCGAATATTATTCGTGGTTAAATTTTATCCTGGAAAATTTTTCCGATTGCTTTACTCGAGCCTGTTGCCAATTTATCTCGTGACGCTGATCAAAATGCAATCGTGTGACAACTCGTGATTTTTTTGTCAATGCCACTCAATAAATTGGTAGGCAACCAGCTCTCGTAACAATCTGATAATTTTTTCGGCAAAAAATTACCACTTATGATATACAGTGTGTTCAAAAAAATTCGGAGTAGGCTATGAACAGTGAAACGGATATTTGATCATTATTTAATTCAAAAGTCAAGTTGTCAAAATTGATCTTAAAATGTAATTTTAAGGAGAAAAGACAATAAAGAAGGATAGAGTATATTTACATTCGCCGTTTTCTAATTTGTTTCCGTTTCTAAAAAAAAAGCTTTTTTCTTGAATCTTAAGATTCAAGAAGAAAAGCTTTGATTTCTTTACATAACAGTTTTGACAATATCTCATGTCAAATTAACATATAATAAATATTTTTAAATTGACATACGTTTCTTTGTTCAAAGTCTACTCCGAGTTAGGAATTTTTTTGAACACGCTGTGTATGAAAAAACTTCAAAAAAATTTCTAGAAAAATTAATTGTACCTACGCAACTTTTATTGGAAGTATTTTCTCTAAAATAATTCATAAACGATTGTCGGTTAAAACACTGCTAGTCATCTTCACGCTACATCGACTATCACCCTCAATCACTTGTTCATACTAGCAGCCTTTGTTACAGAATTGGGGTGATTATTTAACAATTCTTTTTCGATCATCGGCATTGGTATTTATTCTAATTTTTCATGTTTAGAAAAGTGGAAAAAAACAATTTGAAAATCATTTTTCATTTCGAGGTTTTCATTTACATTTGTCGTTATATTTTTTCGTGAAAAGAGAAACCACAGCGGATGTCCTTTTAAAAATTTCTATAGGTATATTTTTAAATAAATTGCGGTGACTGATAGCATAACACGCACTTGTTTGAAAACAGTTGACAAGCATAACATTAAACAACATATAGTATGGACATGGTTTTTATAGTCAACTAGCAATTTTAAGGAATATTCTCAATAAGCGAAATACAGTTTGCTAAATATGCCAACTTCTATGGGGCAGAGGTGTATATTTTTGATGTAGGTTGATAGAGAATGAAAATTAACATTTATATTAGTTTTTCTATTCTCGTTGATAAAATAAGACTGACCGAATTGGTTTCCATTTCCATAATGCTGAACGCTGAACAATATCTTCATCCGAACGTATAGTCTAGGACAAGGTATTTGGTTAATCCCTTAAGCTTGGTAATGGATATGGTTTACCCATACAGTGGGTGATGAGCTGTAATTATGTAGGGGTGGTATTATGAAACATTTTATATTCTTATAAATTAAATGACAATTAATATTGGGCCGAAAATTAACCATATGTTATTAGGACAGATTAGTCTCTATTACATTTAAATTTGCCGTAACAGTACTCAGTTTAACTATACAAATAGAAGTTTAATATCTATGGCTCGTACCACGAGCACAGTTTTAACTAAAACGCTGTTTTAAGAAATGTCAAATTTCATTATTTAATATAGAGACCTGCATCGGGTCGGGTACCCGCAGAAACCCGCGGGTTACCCGCTTTGCGGGTCGGTTTGCGGTGCAATTCCATGATCTCTTTTGCGGGTTGCGGGTCGGGCGCGGGTAAGACTCGCGCGGATATCGGGTCGGGTTACGTTTACTTTTTATTTCCTTTTTATTATAATCATTGTTCATATTTTCTATTGGCATTATATTTTCATAGTTGTTTTTATTATTTTCGAAAACAATAATGGGCCCTTATCTGCGACCTTTGAAAATTGAACCTTCCCCTTGACGCACTGAACAACTGCGCAGGCATAAACACGTGGTCTAGCCTAGCTCATTTAAAGTGACTAGACCCCAGACACTATGCACGTTTTTGTATTGCATTATATTTAGTAAGTTGTTAAAATATTTTTTTTGTATTTAAAAATTTATTACCTACATAATCTAAAGAATAAATATTTTGTTTTATATACTTTGTGCTGATTAGGAATAAAATGTTTTCATACATTTTTCTAATTTTTTTTTTTTTTTTTTTTTTTTTTTTTTTTTTTTTTTTTTTTTGAATAAAATTTTCCATCTTCCATTTCAGATTGATGTTAATTATTTAGCGGGTAGCGGGTTCGGGTGCGGGTATAACATTGGCGGGTACGGGTCGGGTTGCGGTTTCATTTAAAATTAACTGACTCGGGTACGGGTCGGGTGCGGGTCTTAATGTTGCGGGTACGGGTCGGGTGCGGGTCTGAAAAAGTATACCCGCGCAGGACTCTAATTTAATATTTATAATAAATAATAACAAATTTATCAAAATATGATTTTAAAGCAGAACATGGTTTATAATCAAACAAATATTTTTTAAAAAATCGTTCTTTATACATAAGGGCGAAATTAAATATTGAAATTTGAATTTGACATTTCTTAAAACAGCGTTTTAGTTAAAACCGTGCTCGTGGTACGAACCTATATGTTTCTCTTCAGTTGTAATCTTAGTTTACACAGGGTGTTTCAAAGAAAGTGTAAAAAAATTAAGTGCATATAGTACTGACCAAAATTAGTAAAAAAAGCTTAGTAAACATAGGTCTGATCTTCAATTGTTTCCGAGAAAAACGAAAAATCGAAGAAAAACTGACAAAGATAGTAATCGAACAAAATTTTGTCTATGTCAATAAATAGAAAATAAAAAATCTGATGTGTCCAACACTATACCTCCCGCCATTTGATTTTTATTAATTTAAGTATACATAGTTAATTATGCTGGAATTGTATTAAGTTGCATTCCGTATAACTATGGTTCTATTTACTATTTTCTTTTTAAACGTTATTATTATTTATTTGAAATGAATAGTTCTTTAACAGTGACATTTACCTGTCAGTTACGTACATTTCAGCAGATATGAACTGTGTAACTAAGGAGTTGTTTTTGTTTAAAGCGTAGGCTCCTGGATTTAAATTATAGATAATTTTATAAATTTATCCATAAAATATATAGAAAAAGTATTAATGCATACCCGCAGAAAATTTAATAATCTTCAATTTTTATAATAACACAAATCTCAAATAACATTAAAAAGTTTTTTCGAAGAAAAACAATTTTGAACTTCAAGTAAAATACCATTTCCGATTATCCGATTTACATCAAAATCTAATGGATTCTTTCCATATTAGAACAAAGTCGAAATACAAGGTTACAAAATTTTCCGAATAATAGTATTTGAGTTAGAGCGGAGGATCCACACATACATACACACAGATATCATCGTGAAAATATTAAAATCGGATTCTTGGGTCCTTAAAACCAAAATCTCGATATGCGGTTTTTAGCACGATCCCTATACCTCCTTTACTAAGGGTAGCAGCAGGTAAAAAACAATAATATTTTATATGAATAATTTTTCACAATATCTAATATTTACGAAGTTATTTGTAAAATTAAATATTGGCCAAGGTTGCCACAATCGTAACTCTTACAGTTTTCGAGATAGCAGACGTAAGCCTCGTAAATCTCATTTTTCACTGCCTCATATCTCGGAAACTGTTGAAGATCGGACTTATGTTGGTTAAGCTTTTTTTACACATTTTGGTCAGTGCTATATGCCTTTATTTTTTACACTTTCTTTGAAACATGCAGTATGCGTTAGTGTCGTGAAAATTAGATCACTCTCTGCATTTCTTTACCATTAATTTAGAGATTATCCTTTGTTTATGGTATGTTAGTAGGGCCTGAGTAAATTCAATTCCCAAATAAATTGTCCAGTACGATAGCAAGTGTGCTTTCGAATATATTGGCCACGGCATGAAACTAGCAACACCAACAACTAAAAAAACTATTGTAAAAAGTGGATTTCTGTATTACTGCTGTCTTAATTTTCTGTTTTAGAAATAGTGTAGTACGTGACTCATTTTATAAACTCGTAACTAAGAGAGTTTTATAAAACTTGTTACATAATATACTATTTTCTTTCTACGATCTCTCAAAATATTTACAAAAAACTCTGCGTTTTAAAAATTAAAAGTATGCTTTTATTGCAATGCAAAAAGTTTTTTTCTACAGTCTATATACAAAGTAGCCATTTGCGCTCTCTTTTGTCAATGCAAAATGTCACTTTGCCGCTCATGCGCGACAAAGTAGAAAAAACGCTCGCTGTCCAAATTTCTAACTATACAATGTTGAGAAATGTCACTTGTCTATATTCTTAATAGAAACGTTTAGTCAGGAACTAATGGCACTGTAGTTACACGTTTACATTACATAACCAAGCAAAATGCCGCACTGCTGTGAAAATAAAGTAGGGCATTTATTTACAAAAACGAAAGTATAAAATGCTTAGATTAGATTGACGCAATAGCTCAAGAAGAATGGAAAATAACGATAATTTAAAATTAAATATAAAATAAATTGTGTGAACAGTCGTGCTGCCACCTGCAAAAATTTGGTGTGGACGCTCCCAATGGACATCCACTTTTCCACTGCACCAGCTTAATGTACTTGAGACAAATAAATTATATAAAAATTTATAATATTAATTACAAAATTGGCTTTTTTTTTGAAAAAACAAAAGCCAAAACAATATCTTGAATTCATATTTAAATACGTTTCTATCTTCACTGCAAAAATATTGAATAGAACTGGAAGTATAAAATGTACATTTTATTATTTTTTTGTTATGGTGGAGGACTGTAGAAAAAATCTTGTGTGTGTTTCGAGCGCAAATCGACGTTGTCAATTTCGAGAGAATGCCGCGCTCCTGCGTCGCGCGTCAACTACCTCTCAATCGACAATGTCCCATTTTGCGCTCTTAATACACAAATAGCTATTATTTTACGTTACTAATGTCAATCAAATTTAGAAACTAGGTACTACGACGACAATATCAATATTTGACTTTCGCAGTATAGTTGCGTTTGAGAGCGCAACCAAAATACTTTTTAATTTTATATTCTTTCGTCGAATAATATTCGATAGTAGAAAAAAATATTATATGCAACGCTTAAATAGGTACATATTTAGTACACTTATGCTGGGTTGCAAAAAAAACTTTTCCGAGCTAGATCAGTAAAGAAAGATTTTCCGGTCTCAGGGACAGCTCATTTTCTAAACGATCGCGAAAAACAAATCAAAGAGTTGCATGAAAATAGTTATTTGTATACCATGCGCTGAAGTGTTTCTTTGTCGAATCAAAACGAAAGTTGCAGCCTGAGCGAAGCGAACGCTGTAATCGTTTGTATTCGAAAAAGGATTTTCAACACGTGTTATACACACCATTTTTTCTACTCCTGCAAGATAAATAAAAAGAAAAGAAGAAAAGAATTTGGCATTTATTAACAATTTTTATATTTGTGATTCGTCAAATATTGTGTACTATACATTCATAAGTAAAATTTATTGCTATGATACCAGAAAATTATATTTTCAGAGCAAGAGTAAAAAAATAGTTATTTGTACACCAAAAGCTGAAGTGTTTCTTTGTCAAATCAAAATGAAAGTTGCAGCTTGAGCGAAGCGAAGGTTGCAATCGTTTGTGTTTGACAAAGGACTTTCAACACATGTTATGCACACTACTTTTTCTACTCCTGCAAGATAAAAAAAATCCGATGTGGCCAGCACATTACCTCCCGTCAATTCTAAGTATTTTATAAAAATTCCGTACAGAAAGTTTCTTGCGTAAGATTCTATATTTCCATTACATTACCTTCCGTCAGTTGTATGAATTTTGTACAAATTTCATTAAGAAATGCGATAGATTATATATTTCAAATAAAATTGTGACACTAATTGCTCGTGACATTGACAGCTGTCTATCAGAATTTTCTTTAAATATTATAGTAGCTGTTTCCATGGTTGTATCATAGCTGGCTGCTTTATGAAATTTAATATCTTTATAATTTTTTAACTCTATATCCATTGAATATGAAGTATAAAATACAATCAAATCCTATAGAGAATAAAATATTCTTTAATCTTTATAATAACATACAATAGCTAAAAATGATATTTAACTGCGTTTTTTCAAGAAAATCTGTTAAAAACTTCAAATTCGAGTACTTCCGGTTGACCAATTATAACCAAAATCTAATGACCTCTTCATATGGGTGAAAACTCGAGGAATACGTAAAAATTATAATTTTTGGAAAGGTTATAGTGGAGTTATACGATCCGAAAGAATTGTTACAGACACACACTCACACACACGCACACATTCGCGTACATACAGACATCACCGTAAAAATAGTAAAATCGTATTCTTTGGACTCTAAAACGACAATACCTTCCTTACCTAAAGGTGACGGAAGGTAAAAAGGAAATAAAGAATTATTTTCTTTAAACAATTGCAAATTTATTATCGATTTTTGTATTTGTGATGCGTATCTATGACAACAACAAACATTTGTTGCTAGGGTACTGAAGCGTGGTGCAAAAAGTCGCTTTCAGCATAAAATGAAACCAGAAAATTGTATCTTCAGAGCAGGAGTAGAAAAAATATATTGGGATCTTTAGTAATATACGCTTATTTATTTATCCTTTAATTAGTCTAGTTATTTAATTTAAACGAAAAATTTATATCAATTATTTATTTACGCAACTTTGCCGTTACAGGACTGTTTAGTGAATCTTTAATCTTTATGACGTTCAAGCAACGATTTTTCGAAACCTAAAGAACCGTTAGTTGCTAATGAATCGATAAATAGTTTTTTGCGTCCAAACATTAGCCGTGCACTAAATATAAACTTTTTGCACTTATAAATAAATATTAAAGTTGTAATTTTCGTTCCTAACTTTGCGTTTATGGGCATTGATGATGAATTGAAGTGACAAGAAATATATTTGAAGCAAATATGAACTTTATGTATTCTGTTATAAAAGAATAAATTTGTAAGAAAATCTCAGTATTCGTAGGGTTTTCCAGGTACCCATTGATAATGGATTTCCAAACCCTAGAAAATTGTTTGTATTCTATTTTAGAGCTTCTTGTAATTCTGTTTCTGTACATGCATTCAAAATCAATTTATTTAAATGTTTCATTTAAAAATAATATACTACTACCCTTACATGCCAAAAACTAAATACAGATAGGTACGTAACTACTTCCATTAATTTAAGGTTTCAAAAAGACAAAAAATGTTTTTAATTATAATTAAATTGTATATTATAAAATTCTTGCACATTTACTCTTGCCAATTTAATTTTTTTGTTAATAAGAATCCAGTACCAATTTTTTGTGGGATCTCGTGGCCGCGTGCCTGAGTGTCTGGTCGCGAATCTGGGGAACCGGGTTCGATCCTGACCGGCGCCAAATATTTCAAATTTTAAATGGCACAAAATTGACTGCTGTGGTGTACTCTCCACGCCAACAATGAGTGCCCGTGAGGTGACGCCTGGTAAACGCCCACACGGTACAAATATGTTATCATCATTACCGAATTCTGTGTACAAAACAGATTGGCACACTCAGCAATGATATATTTATTTATTTCAGTACCATTTTTTCATACATCTACTTTCCGTTACATTTATTTTTACGAATGAATATATGTATAACTTTTCTTTGTCACTAATATTTATCAGTCCAATAGAAATATTTGAAAATGACAAATGTTCTTGAAATAACAGATTCAAGTTTTATTAATTTCAGATTTAGTTTAAATTACATAGTTGGGGGTGTTTGTTTATGATTATTTTAAACTGCCAAAGAATGAAGAAAAAATATTTGTATTCAAATTAAATTTAATTTTACTCTTTATTGAATCTTAAACAGTTCGAATTATTCGACATAATCAAAAACAAGTGATACACCAAGAAACGTCAAAATATTTTTTCAAACAAAAAAGGTACAAATGTCATGGCAAACTGATAATGCATTAAAGTTTTTTTTTTGCAAAATTAATAACTACATAGATTAATTTTTGATGAAAATACAAGTATTTGGCATCACTGTAAAACTAATTTAAATATCTTTCATAAAATATAAACATCTATATATCATTTATATTGTTTCCTGTGGCAACGGATGTAGAGTTCATGACCTTTTTACACTTAAAAATAGTATTTAATTGTCAATCACCTCGTATATAGGCTATAAATTCTTTTATAATATTCATAATGTAAATTACAAAAAACAAAAAAAATTGAACTTTTTTTTTCTAAAGCTTTAAATAAACTTTTGGTTGTCCTATTATTTCCAAAAAGTGATCAATACTTTTCATACTCAGTATATGAGAAATCGTGACTACAGGATTCACACGCTAACATGTATAATATGATCATCATGAAAACGTTAAATTTAGATATAAATATAAGGGATGACGTGCTTATTCACAGTTTGTTTGCACAATTTACATTCTTCACTTATATAGGGTGGTTGGATGAAAAAACTATTATATTTGACATTTAATAAAACCATTGACAACCATATTTTGACTTATTTTAAAATATTTGCGTAAACTTTCATAAATAAATACGACTATATACAACTCATTGGAAAATAGACCAACCAGATCGCTAAATTGTTCTTAGTTACGCTGTATAACATCGGTTGTTTGCGTTGCTAAGTTGCGTTTCGCTACTAATGGTGTGCAAACAAATGAATCATATGAAATCATATCATCCATTGATATAAATGAACAAGTAATATTTTTAACATTATTCGTAAAAATATTGTTGGTTGATTCGTTTAATCATGATCTAAATATACAGCTTGCGGACTCGATGTGTTACCTGAAAACATATCTCGTCCTGTCAACTGTATATTCGATTGTTTTCGAACCTCTTGTTGTATAAATATTGAAAATCACACTTGGATTATTGAGAGTAAGAAAATTAAGTAAGCCGTGAAAAAAAATTACTCTTTCATTCGAATTTAAGTTGCGAAAGTTACTTGAAACTTAATCAATTAACCAAAGTACATTATCATCAGTTTTTGACAAAAATAGAACATTAAAAACAAGCTTCATATGGCAATCTGTTAACTTATGAGTCCATGTTTGAAAAACGAGCTGCTACTTTGCGTCTAGTTTAACAAAGGACGAGTGCGATAAGCGATAACAGGCCTTGTAAAACATATTTTTATCCTATTTGAGGTAAATTTATAATTTTATTATATTTTAAAAAAATGCGACTTGTCAAAAATTTGACTTTGTCTTTTTAACAGTGGTTGTAGTACTTCCCGCTATCACAGATGAAAATTCATTGTTGACTGACAGTAATTTAAGGTTGTATGACGTTCATATGTCAGTTTTGAAAGCAGTCATTCCACCTCTAGAAAACGAAAAGTGCCAAAAACAGTACGTTTATAGATCATATTAGCGACTTGTTTTCAATGCGTTTATAGACACTTTACGACACTGAAGTGGAAAAAAGTAATAGAATAGAAGCTATAGGTATTCAACTGATTTGTCAATGTGGGTCTTTTGACTATTTTTGGAATTATTTAAAATTAAGGGGGGGGTTTGTCTGAAGATTGTTTGGGAGTTTTTAATAAGTGGAAGAAACAAAATGATGAACTATATTATTTTTGAAGGAACTACTTTGAGCATATTTAAAATGAAATTCTAAAACATATTAAAAATTTGTCTCATTTTCAATAATCTAGTGTGACCATCGTAATAAGTCGGTTTCATATTTTTCAAAAAGTATTTTAAATTAAAGTCTATGCAATAATTTTCGTAGTAATAAAAAATAATAATTTTTTGTTATTTTAATAAATAATTAAATAAAAAGATTGGCGCCAGAAATAGTCATGAAAAACAACCATCTATTCCTATGACGTCAAAAAACATTCAGCACGTCATTCGAATAGCCAATAGGAAAACAGTTTACGTCCATCACCTATGTTATACAAATAAATGAAAGCAAGCGATAAATAGTCACATACATATTAAGCTGTATGAACTCTGACGTTGACGTCACTTTCTGTTTCAGATCATGTGACTTTTTCAAAATATTACACAAATTTCAATAATTAATTGTAAAATATCTAATCGATTATTCGTGAATTCAAATTTAAGGCTATATAAAGAACAATATTTTTAAAATTTAATACTTAGAAGACATAAAAAAATCTGATGTGGACACCACACGACTTCCTTATACGCAAGACCAATATGAAGTATAGACCCAATTATAAAATTGCACGAATTTGACGTAATTTGACATTAACATCAATTTTTTTTTTTTTTGTTATTTTTTTGTCCTAATCCATAGCAAGCTTCATTACAAAAACCAAAAAAATATATATTTAAAATATACATATCTCGCTTATACAAAGGGCTAATTTAATAATACTTGATGTGCTAGACGCAGAATTTAATTCTCTAAAACTTTTATTTGAAGCATTTATTTCTACAGTCAAAATGAAACCATGTTATTCAAGAAAAACTGTTAACAACTTCAGGTAATATATCACTTCCGGTTAGACTGTTTTAACCAAAATCTACTATGTAATTCCAATTGACATAAAAGTCTTATGTACCAAATTTGAAAAGTTTGGATTATATTTTAAAATAGTTTTTCATTAAAATATATAATAGGCTTCAAATAAAGTACCATTTCTGGAAATTATGTAATGACCAAAAAGGGAGGTGCACAACTAGATATTATAGCAGTCCTGAATACAAAATTTCAACTTTCTACGGCTTACCGTTTTTGAGTTATGCGCGATACGTACGTACGTACGTACAGGCGTCACGACGAAATTAGTCAAAATGGATTCAGGGATGGTCAAAATGGATATTTCCGTTGAAATCTAAAAATCCTTTACTTTGTACAAGGAAGTAAAAACCAGTACTGAAAACTGAAAAAATGAAATTAATATATACACTTTTTAATTATATACTTTACAGTTCTCACAATTCTGAATCACAAAAACTATTCTTGAATTGTCATCGATTTATCATTATTAGTTCGAATCTATATTTAAACTTGAATAGTATCTCACTTACTCTAGGAAAATTGGATGAAATTTGAATTGATGACGGGTGATATTGCAACCAATATTACAATAGATAGTATTGAAAAATAGAAATTTTACAATTAATTAGTATTTTGCGTCAACATTCATATATCGATCAGTCGTCACTATCATACTTCATACATTTCCATAATAAGTACTTTAATATTGTATTATTAAATTTAACGTTCGCCAAGGTCTAGGATTTCTTTTAACCTATATACCAGGATTAGAGGGTAAATAATTTACATAATTAATTTAAATATGGAAATAATTATTGATATCATTGATGTTATCTCAAAATTATTTATTAATTAATAAAAACAAACAATATTAAAGTTATAAATAGTCCATTTTCAGTCAATTTATTGTTAGTACATTAATTATTTACAAAATCAATTTGTGATGATGAGAAACAAAAGATGCGATAAATATTCAACCGATTAATCACTTGTTTTACCAGTTAAATTTTGTTTCAAAAGAATACAATAGTCACAAAAATTTACGTTGAAACATGGGACTTTCCAAAATCAATGTGTTTCCAGTGTTTACACAATACTCTACGATTCATAGGTTTCAAGTGCAGGATAAAATACATACGGGCAAATACTATTAAATGTATTATTACATCATATATTCATATTAAGTACATACTATTAATATCTATTGAATCGTTTTTCAAATTGATACTCTATCAATTTTCTTAAATTATTTATCTTTTTTTGTCTGAATACAGAGCACAGAAAATATGCAAGCATATTTTCTGTGATACAGAGTGAGACTGAAAACCGTCTAATCAAAATAATTTTTTTATTTAAAATTATTTTTTAATTTCCTTTATATATTTGTAAACTAGACTTAGGGGCTCACAAATTATGATATTTGACATGATGGTAGCGCTTCCGGTTTAACCGGAAGTGTCATTAACTTTCATGTTTCAAACGGGACAATATATATTTTTAAATAAATAAATAAATATATCATCACGGCATATTATCCAATGCTGGGTGTGTCAATCTGCTTCGTTCGCAGATATCAGTAATGATGATGACATACTTGTACCGTGCGGACGTTTATCAGGCATCACCTCACGGGCACTCATTGCTGGCCGTGGAGAGTGCACCACAGAGGTCAATTTTGTGCCATTTAAAATTCGAAAAATATTTGGCGTCGGGATCGAACCCGGTTCCTCAGATTCGCGACCAGAAACTCAGGCACGTAAAATTATAAATTCAACGATATTCTTGAAGTTAATTTTTATTGAAGAAATAAATTACAAAAAAGAGAATATTATGAACAATGAGGCTGTTTCATATTTTTTTATAAGTATTTTAAATTAAAGTTTATGCTATATTTTTCATAGTAATAATTTTTATTTTAATAATTTGTTGTTATCTTCGTAAATAATTAAATAAAAAGATTAGCACCAAAAATAGTAATAAAAAACAACCCCCTACTTCTGTGACGTCATAGCATTTACATTACGTCATTCACAGTAAATAGGGAAACAGTTTGTTTATCACCTATGTTTTTAAATAAATAAAAGTAGGCGACGTATGTACTATGACGTTACATTCTGTTTTAGATCAGGTGACTTTTGCAAAATATTATCGAAATTTCAAAAATTAATTGTAAAATATCTAATAAATACTTCGTGATACTTTCAAATTTAAGGCTATTTAAAGCATGATCTTTTTAAATTTAATACTTAGAAGGCATATAAAAATTCTTGCAACAGCCCTATTAACGTGGTAAGTCATATCAGGTAGGCTGTAAAAAGGTTGAGATATTTGTTAGTACTGAAATAAAATTATTCCTTGTCATTTAATTTTTTGCCATTGTTATTATTATTATTATTATTATTATTATTATTATTATTATTATTATTATTATTATTAATATTACCTATATGATATCATGGCTTACCAATTATTCACATTTTCTCTCACGTTTTTATAACTTATAACTTCAATAAAAATTCACTTCAAGCATATCGTTAAATTCGTAATTTTACACAGATTTTAAATATATAAAAATATATAGCGTGTCCCATTTGAAATATGAAAGTTAGTCACTTCCGGTTAAACCGGAAGGGCTAGCATCAAGCCAAATACCATGATTGCTTAGCCCCTAAGCCTAGTTTAGAAATATATAAAGAAAATTAAAACATAATTATAAATAAAAAGTTATTTTGAGTTGGGTCGTTTTTCAGTGTCACCCGGTATATCCTTTAAACTTAAACCATTTTATGTTCTGCAATACTTTATTACGAGGGTCACGCTAAAATATTAAGAATAATAAAATAAGGTACGCGGTGCAGAACAAAATTTTCACATAATTTTAAATAGTTATTTATCTGCCATTTTAATTTAACTTGGGAAAGTTTAGTTGGATGAACTTTTAGTTAATAATTTTTAATATCATTTGAGTGAACTTATTTAATTATCCAGAACGGATTTCCTTGAGCTTTTGGCCAAAATGAATATATAAAAATCATAAATAGAACATCCCCATACTTACCTGATTTGGCAATGTGTGATTTTTGGCTATTTTCTGGACTTATTTAAAATTTACGGGATAGGTTTTCGTCTGAAGAAGAGATTGATGCTGCATTTCATGATTATTTTGAAAGCATTTCAAAAGAAGATTAGTTGGGAGCTTTTAAGAAAGTGGAAGGAAAGAATGATAAAAGTGTAGTATTGTTGACTACTTTAAACAAATTTATTTTTATTCTCAATTATTCTAGCGTGACACTCGTATGTTTTGATACTAAATTTGACATTTATAAGTTAAAATATTTGATATTTATATTTGACCATTTAAATTACTAAACTATGGAGTTATGAATTCAAAATTTCCCTAGTTCAACTTACATAGGTACCGGGTTTTTTATTTTATATTTTTATATTTTTAATTTTTTTTATATATATTTGTAAACTAGGCTTAGGGATTCACAAATCACGGTATTTTGCGTTATAGTAGCGCTTCCGGTTTAACCGGAAGTGGCGTTAACTTTCATATTTCAAATAGGACACCTATATATTTTTATATATTTAGAACGTACGAAAAATTATGAATTCAACGATACGCTTCAAGTGAATTTTTATTAAAGAAATGAATAGGTAGGCTGTAATCATAATAATAATAATAATAATGGCAAAAAATTAAATGACAAGGAAGAACTTTGTTACAGTAAACAATTATTTCAACTGTTTTCACAGCCTACCTGATATTATATGGCTTACCAGGTTAATTATTCACAATTTCTTCAATAAAAATTCACTTCAAACATATCGTTGAATTTGTAATTTTACCTAGAATCCAAATATATAAAAATATATAGGATGTCCCATTTGAACTAAGAAAAATACTGTCACTTCCGGTTAAACCGTCATCATGCCAAATACCATGATTTGTGAGCCCTTTACCCTAATTTACAAATATATAAAGATAATTAAAATACAATTATGTATAAATAAAAATAAAAAATAAATTATCCATTTTGATATAATCTCTTTTAACAAATTATTCAATAATTATATTCCGAGTGCTAAGAATTTAATCGATGTTTGGCTTATGCAATAAATTTTGCTTAAAAAATGTTTGAGTACATAATAGTTTGAAAAAAAACCCGAGACCATAGGTCGAGGGATGTTAACTTAAATTGTTATGTACGATAACACTTTTTTAAAAGCAAAATTTTATATTTAAGCCAAACATCAAATTTAATCAGTTAAATTCTTTAGCACTAGGGGTATATGTCCAGATTATTTCATTCGTTTTTTTTTTTTTTTACTTGTCGAATAAATGTCAAAAAATAAATAAAATTTTATTGAATTGAATTGAATACTTCGGCATGTTTAAATATACATATAGAATATCAGTAAAGGTAAAAATCATGTAAGTATCTTACTTCTGCGATTAATTATCCAGCTAAATATGCCTTCAAAATGTTCAAAATTTGCATATAAAAGCTAGCTTCAATTTAATCGCTGTTAAAAACTATGTGCTATTTAATCACTTACTTAAAATGCACAACAATGGAAATTGAGACATTCTGATTGGTCAAATTTGTAATGAATGAAAAAATCATATGTAACTTTTTTTCATAGCTTTCTTTCTGGTATATTTAAAAAATAAAAACATGCAATTTTTGAATAAAATAATTGTCTTGAATTGTTGTATTGAGATTAATGGCTGAATTCTGAACAAATCTGCAAAAATAGGTGCGTTTTTGTTTGTTTTTTTTTTTACAGATTTACAGATCTGTATGACAGATTTGTTCAGAATTGGCCTATAAAAGTTCCACAATACAATTTTTTTAAATTACTTTTTCCTGTCGTTTGGAAGGGTGTAAATATGGTTGTTGAATTTACTCATGGTTTAAAAACCAAGTACCTATAACATTGAATCATTTGACAAAAAATAAATAATAGAAAATTGAATTTTTAAATATTATGACTGCTGACATATAGCCTGTCTTCAAAAGTATAAATATTTAACACATATCGTCACAAGATTTCATATACATGATGAGTAATATATAATCATCATTCCGTACATTATTATTATAATTGTTTAAAAATTTAAGACGTGTAACTTTTACGTTTAAATCGTAACAATGACATACGTTTGAAATAATGAAACAAACAATAAAAACACGTAAAGCAATATCAATTTAATTTGTGTAATTTTTTTTTACTGTATACATTATAGTATATTTTATCAAGTACTATGTCATTTTTATTAAACTGACTACGACAACTGACGTAATATTTTTCAGATCAACTGTAAAGGATACATAAAGAATTAATCTTTTCCTTGTATTAAAACAGTTTTAGTTACTTTACGAAGTTGGCACTTTTCCACTATTTATTTTTACAATATATCAAAAATATCATTGGTTGTGCAGAAATATTGTATGAACATGTATAAATTTACCCCAACTAACAAAAATAATAGAAATTATTTATTGTAGTGCCAAACGTCTATAGATTTATATATTCACAATGTCATTGTAAGTATATTATTGATCAAAATTTGTACAATTTTTCACGGGCGCCGACTTCCAAAAATTTCCTTGGAGGCACAAGTTTTTAATAATGACCAAAATCAAAATATAAAATTTACCATTAATGCATTACAAGAAAGAAAAATACTGGTAAGGGATGAAATAAGAAAACCTAATTTTCAACGGCAATTATTTTAAACTAATTTTATTATCTTCAATGTACCGAGTGTAAATCAAAAAGTGGGACATAGGCTGTTGGGAAATCAGTTTTTCTTTGCTTAAACGTTACCAAATTATTTTATGCAAAAATACTTTAAATTAAAGTTATAGGCTCGTACCACGAGTACGGTTATAACTAAAACGCTGTTTTAAGAAATGTCAAATTCAAATTTCAATATTTAATTTCGCCCTCATGTTTAAAGAACGATTTTTTAAAAAATATATCTTTGAATACAAACCATGTTCTGCTTTAAAATCATATTTTAATAAATTTGATATTATTTATTATTAATATTAAATAATGAAATTTGACATTTCTTAAAACAGCGTTTTAGTTAAAACCGTGCTCGTAGTACGAGCCATAGTGATTTAAATTTTGCATCTGAATAATGTAAAACGATTATTCTATCTCGTCATATAAGCGAATAAATTAATTATAAAAATACTGTTTTATGAACTTATGGGTCGATTCTGTTCACATCTGTAAATCTTACAGATCTGTAAATTTGTAAATAATGAACAAAACCGCAACGAAATCTATACTCTTATATATAATTTTATATTAATCAACAAAAATAGATGCGTTTTTGTCAGGTTTTTACAGATTTACAGATCTGTAAGACTTACAGATGTGAATAGAATCAACCCGTTATAGGAAGGCATGGATTTTGACAAAAAATAAAAAATTGTGCTTGTTTTAACTGTTAGTAAAACTAAAATAGTTTATACTCTGTTCCATTTAAGCCATTCAGCAGATGGCGCTCACATCAGCGCGAGTTTTAAATAGCCGAAATTACATTGAGTAAACTTGTCTCTTGTCTCCAAATTCAGCCAATCAGAGAGGTCAAAAATATTCCCTATTCTCTGCAATACTGAATGGCTTAAATGGGACAAGGTATATTTTTTGTGTTTTGTATTAGTTACTACTCGAATTTATTTTTTAAATATGAATTGACTGTTAAATTCAACGAAATTGATTGTTTCTTGTCAGAATCCATGACTGTCTAGATTAAAAACTCATAAAACAGTAACTTTATAATTTATTTTTTCGCGTATATGAAGAACAAGAATAATGGTTTTACATGACTTTGATGCAGAATTTAAATCTCCATAATTTTTTTGAAGAATTTTTGCATAGAATAATTTGGTAAAAAAAACAATTTTTCATGTTCAACGCCTATGTCCCACTTTTTATTGTACACCCTGTAGTTAATATTATATTAAATTATATATTTTTTATTTTACTTACATTAAATAAAAGATTTTCAGATTTAAAAAAAATTGCTGCGCTAAGGGAAAGGTCTCCTTGGGGGCAATGCCCCAGGGAAAATTATCCTTGTGGGCATGAGCCCCGATGCCCCCATGTAGTCGGCGCCTACGCTATTTTCATACTTTTCTAGCATCATTTTTGTGTTTTATGTTTTACGTAATGATAAATTATTCAGTCTCTTTTAAAAAGTGAAATGGTGGACTCGTAAAGTCACACATAAATTTAGAAATCTAGATAAACGTTTTATTATTTAGTGTACTTTTGCGGTCTCAAACATGTTCTTAAACCCTTCAGCACACGCACACAATCTCAGGGACCAACAGTAGTTAAAATTTCTATTATTTTTGTAATCTCAAGTTAAACATAATTTACAGTTAATTTGTAATGTTTAACAATTACTGGGACTTATTTTGTCGATAAGCCATATATCTCGTTTTTTAGCTGATTGGTCCCTAAGCCTAAGACCGGTGCTTGCGCTTGTATAAAATTTAGTACGTGTTCTGGTGGATTAACAAAATAATAAAATTTAAATTTATATTACTTTCCATTTCAGGTTTAATACTAATAACAGTAGTATAACTATAACTAGCATTTTTTTATTTCTCGTCTATGTGCATAAGGAAAATATTGTTTATTCCAAAAGATCTATTGTTTTTTTTCTAAATAAGCACGTTTTGGGTCCCTAGAATAAGATTAAAGAATATTTCTTTCTTTTAGTATTCCGGTTATACGTTTTTCCTATATTTTCAATGGCTTTAAAAAAATAGTAGAAGTAAAAAAGTGGTAATTTTCTAGTTGTACGCTACTGGACGACGGAAAACTGGGCGAGAGTTAAGCGGGCGACGGTCATCTAACGACAGAAATTTTTCACGCTTAACAGGCATACAATAGGGCTGTTGCAAGAATTTTTATATGCCTTCTAAGTATTAAATTTAAAAAGATAATATTCTTTAAATCTGAAATTTCAAAATATCACGAAATATTCATTAGATATTTTACAATTAATTTTTGAAATTTTGATATTTTGCAAAAGTCACTTGATCTGAAACAGAATGTGACGTCAAAGTACATACACCGCCTACTTTTATTTATTTAAAACATAGGTGATGTACAAACTGTTTTCGTAATAGCTGTGAATGACGTAATGTAAGTACTAAAGCTACTAGATAAATTACAGCTGACTCGTCCACCATTTTGGAGCCACTTAAATCATTCAATATCAGCGTTACAGTATTATTAATCACAGAAATTATCCATAATGTCGGCTCGTCCTGCTCTAAATTGTGCAAATCATTTGAGAAATGGTTTTAATTTTTACAGGTATTTATGCAATACATATATTTTTCTCTAACCTCAAAAATCTTAACGTACCGTATTTTTTCGTGTATTATTGTTTTAAATAAATATAATATGGTAAATATGGAAGTTATATTTAATTATGAAAAATAGTTACTACATTTTTATTTCATAATTTACTGCTTTCATTTTGGCACCAATATGGCGGACCAGTCAGCTATGTATTATCTAAGTAGCTGTAGAAGTGCTATGACGTCATAGAAGTGGGGGGTTGTTTTTTATGACTATTTTTGGCGCCAATCTTTTTATATAAATAATAAAATAAAATTATTACAATGACAAATATTACATAAACTTTAATTTAAAATACTATAAAAAAGGGTGAAACAGCCTCATATGGATAATTTTTTGCACGAGAAAAATTATTAAAATACATTAACAATAACCTAACCTAACGCATAATTTTATAATTGTACACATCAGGTGCCCAGCGCCCTGTTGTTCATCCCCCCAGTTGATAGTGCCCGCTTTTCGATAGAGTGTAAAGTTTAATGCACTCGCTATGTTTGTGTTTTAATTTTACATGAGCTTGAATCCAACTTTTTTTTAAACGTTGCACATGATATTTTTTCGAGAACAACTAAAAAATAATAAATTTAAAATTTGCCATTGTAAAATAATTTTAATCAAAGAAGTTACAAGATTCATGTCTTGTTAACATGGTAACAAAACATCGCAAGAACGAGAAAATAAATAATTTTTGATGTTGAATGAATAAAGTTTGCTACGCAGAAAAGTGTTATTAAGTAAAAAAGTAGCACTTTTCTTTTTTTCCTTTAGTAGGAAAAAAATATATATATAAATCAACCAATTTTTATATATCTTGTTGTCCATGTACTCCTAGAAAAACAGCTGAGTGTTGAGATATTCATTTGTTTATAATGATAGATAAATGTCGGTTTCAAACAATCAACTTATGTACTTTTCTTTACAGACACATTATTTTCCACTGAGTATACGAAAAAATAATAAATTGATCAATTTTTATAAATCTTGTTGCCCATGCTCTCCAGAAAAACAACTGAGTGTTCAGATATTCATTTATTTTTAAATGGCAGATAAATGTCAGTGACAAACAATAAATTATAGTATGTTAGAGAAATAATTTTATTGGAAAATAGTGCGAACCACGTCATATTTTCTACCGTCCCATAGCAAAGTTTATATATCAATTTTATTTTTTTAAAAATAAAAATTTTCGTTTTTAACTCAAATTTAATAATTTATGAAGAAAATTTCGAAAACGATTGTTATTTTTAAATGTAAAAGGTGATTACAAATATTATATAACTTAATTATACAACGTTTCATAAGACAATAAAATTTAGTAGGTATTCGCGATATTAATATCTACCTACAGATAATTTACTGCGTTAATAAATAGAACACAAAATTCATAACATATACTCGTATTTAAAAAAAAATGAAGAAGAAAACAAAGCTGACTGTAAATCCAACAAATTCTCTTCGAAAATACGTAAAAAGAGGTATATACGTAATCCGAATATAAATATGTTTGTTGAAACTTTCTCTGTAAGGAGGCAAATGGAGCGAACATTCAGCGCTTCATGCCTGCTGCCAGTCACATATCCTACAAAATTACTCAACCATTCACTCTGTGAAAAGAACTGCACATGTATTGTGTGGATTTCAGGTGGCTGCCGTACTTACGTCACTATTTGTGAAAAACAAAACGCGAAATGCAACTTGCCTATGCCTGTACGCCTATAAAAACGCACGCAATCACCCTTGCGATCGGATATTGTTTCATGAAATGTCAAAATGTCATGGCCGACTATGAAATGTGCATGGAGAAAGGGTAAATTTTTGGGGAGTTCTGTTGAATCGGGAATTGTAATTGTAAATAATAAATGCTGTATAAATTGCTGAAATTAAATGCTTATAAGTACTGGTAAAAGTATGTCAGTGTTAGAATCTGTTTATCCTGATAAATTGTATAGTAGAAATGAAGTCTGTATGAGAAATATTTAACGATACGGAATCTTTGTGTCTATATATAATATTGTATGATACTAAATCTACATTAACGAGTTACATACATTTGTAAACGGTTTTAATTTAATATTGATGAAAATCTATGAACAAATTGTACTTAATTAACTTACTATTGTATTTATATAATTAAGATTATAGTTTATTAATAGACAAAGTCTGTGAAAATTGTACCTATTACATAGAACTAGGCACTATGCAAAAATAAATGTATATTTGTTTTTATTTTTATTACTTATATTTGTATATTTAGTATAGAAGCTAGAAAAGTCTATTGTGCAAATTTTTACTGTTACAAATATATAATTATTTTTGCATTTTATGTCGCCTAGTATATGGCTGATTAGTAACATAAAATGTAATTAATGTTCACATGTCTGTAATATACAACAAATATTTACAAATATCAAATGTATTTTTATTAAAAACTTCCCTCTCTTTATGCAACCATACATGTTTATCTGAAATAGGGGATGAATTTACCCCTTCATTACAGCTGAGGGTAAGTTTCTTGTTTTAATAAGGAAATAGGATATGCAAATTATATAATTAGGGTAGATATTTTGTTGTTGTAATTAGGTTACATAAAAAGCTACATAAATTAGCATGATTATTTTATTATAATTACAAAAAGAGATAAACTACCAATCGCCAGCTAGCGGTGACGCGCGCAACTACGCAAACCTAGTCGGCAATATTCGAAAAAGAAGAAGAATTGCATTCCACAGCGTGATATCTGAAACCATGAATTGCTAAACATTATTGTGTTAATAGTGTTATAAATACAATAATTAAAAGAGTTTGTAACGTTTAAACAGTAATCTAACACGTTTAAGTTACTAAATTTTTAGTTTTCATAAATCTAGCATTGTAATCGTATTCAGAATTCGAGTAAAGAATTACTTTTAATCCTGTTGCTGGGCAGCGTCTGTCGCGAGTGTTTTGTAAGCGAACATCAACGGAAACGGGCGAACAATTCCGATCGCAAAGTGAGTACGTGCTTTTGGTTCCAGCGCGACGCATATAGCATAGGTGGCGTTGTGATTGTGAATATCTATTCAGGGAAGGTAAGAAACCCTCGATATTATTTTGTTGCTATTTTATTACTTGGACATCCCTCTAGCATCTGTTTTTATTGTTGACTGCTTACTTTAAGATGTATAAAGGATAAATCAAGTTAGAAATGCATGCATGTAAATGTATTTCTACATGAAATGTTTGTTCTAAAAAGTTGTTAGAGAGGAAATCGTCTTAACAGGTCATTTGCTTTGTTTATGCATGCAGTTTTTCACATTTATAATGACTGTGTCATATCTCAAGTACTTTGACAGTATAGTTTATATTAGGAATCGAGTGTTTATCGGTAGATATATCGTAGAATACGATGAAATAACCTCATACGTGAGCGGATATGTATGTTATAAGCTGTCAGATGGGTTAGCTAGACTCCGTAGTGCGAGGTCGGGCCGGGCGTGCGAGCAGGCCGTGGGGAGCTCCGGTCTTTCTAGCGCAGCCCCCGGAGTAGGAGAGGGGCCTCCGCTTGCGGCAGGGGCGCTTCGCGACTGTTATTTAACTCAAATGTTGCGTAGCGTGGATTCGAACCATTTTATCAACTCTCTGCGCTTCGTGGATCGTATCGTAGTAAACCATTAATTGAAATAAAATCACGTTTCTTCAACACGCGTTTAAGTAATGCGCATAATCGTCTTCTCTATGTCGCAGTTTTTATACATATTATTATTAATATATTGTTTATTTAACTAGTAATTTATTTTATAAATAATAAATATTTTCTTTCAAATTAATTAATACAATGATGTTTTTCAATTTATTTGATAATATATTTAAGTTAATATTTACGTGTTTTGTTTGTATTTTTATATGAATTATTATTTTTTTTATATTTTGTAAAGAAATTTAATGTTTTTAAAATAAATTTTTATGTGCGGTTTTTAACTAAATGAAAAGTTGGATAATTTTTGTTTATAAATTTAGTGCAAAAAAATATAAATAGACCTTATGATCACGCTATTGATTATTTATTTATATATTTAACAAAATGGCGAAATACTTTTGTTTTAATTTATTAACGACAAAATAATTAAATATTTATGATGCAACGTATTGATTATTGTCATTATTACGAGTTTTGAGAATATCATTAATTCGTTAGGTCCTGATGAGATAGCTCAAATGCTATGGCAGGCCGCGAGAAGAAGCCTGCATTGTTAAAGAAGCAAATGTTACCGCCTTCTTCCCCAAAAGAGGGCGAACCAACTATAGACACCTCCACGAATAAAACTAACCCTGTTAAGACAGATGTACCAAAATTAGAAACCGTGGCACAAACCGACACAGCACCTACCCCTAAACAAGTGAAGAAAACTAAAGCAAAAAGTCCTATTAAAAAGAATTTAAAAATCAATTTTAAAACCAAAAATAAAAAGACTAAAAAACTTAAATTATCCAAATCACTTTTCAAAAATAATAAACTTAATATAGATAGTAAAAATATTACATTAATTAAAAATGGTCTTAAAAATAAAAGAAAGCCAAAACCGAAATTATTGCCCGCGAAAGATAGCAATAATTCAACTGCAAACCAATCATCATCGGGCATCGAATCGATGACATCTACGACTGATAATACCACCGCGACTAAGCCAGCACCGAAGAAAAGGACGAAGAAAGCAGCTCAAGAAGTTGCTACTGAAAACAGTGAAACAACTGATAAAAAACAAAAGCTTTCCGTTGAAACAGTAGCAACAGAAACAGTAGAAGATGTTCTCAATGACGTCGCAAATGAGTTACAAATTGATATTAATTCGTTAATGAAAAAACCTGCAAAGAAAAAGGTTGCAGCTAAGAAAAAAGCAGAATCAACACCTACTAAAACTGAAGAACCTAAACCTGCGAAAAAAACTACCCCCAGGAAGCTTAAACCAGATACAAAATTGAAAAAATCGATTAAAAAAGAAGTTATTGATACAATGAAAAAAGATATTACACTGGATCCCGCTGCTCAAAATATTATAAATAATTTGGACTTAAATGTACCAAAGCCAAAGACTGCCAGAAAAACCGTCAAAAAACGAAGACATAGCATTGAAAAAATACCAGCTGTTGAAGAATTACAAACCGATACAACATTTGAACAGCCTTTTGTTTTGTTCACAAATACAAGACGCAGCGCCAGTCCAAGATCGAAACGTAATTCCAAACTTCGGAAAAGCATAGACACGACAGTTTCAAGAAGATTTAGCCCTTACACAACAAGATCAGACTCGCCAGCTAGAATTTTACGGAATGGAAAACACAGAAAATTGAAAGATTCTCAACTATTAGAAGGTTTAGACAGCGAATATAAAAAACGAAGAAGACTTTGTTCGGAATACAGCGGAAGTGAAATATCCAAATGTTCAGGATATTTATCTGAGTCTGATAGTAGTTTTTCAGACTTAGTTTTACTGCAAGAAAATGGTGCTATTGATGGAGATTCTCCTCCAAAAGAAGAAAATCTTACAAAATCAGACTTATTGAAGAAAGAAATATTAGAATCTATAAAAATACAAACGTCGACTTCAAGTCCTGAAGAAATTCAAAATTTAAATATCAAGCAAATCAGTACGAAATTTACAGCTATTTTGAAAAGAAGTCTTTCAACAGAAACGTCTCAAATTTCGGATTCCAACGTAAATGAAGAAGCAAAACCAAAATTGAATGAAATTTCAGAATTAGGAGTAAACAGTTACACTGATACAAATTCAAACGACGTTAAATTAGAAATTAAAACTGAATCTACGAAAACAGAACCTAAAACCCTTGAAAATACTGAAATTAGTTCAGAAAAGATAAAGAGTGAAACTGAAAATAAAATAAAAGTAGAAAAAACCGAGACAGAAGAAAAATTAGAAGATAAAATTGCTTCATCGCCAAGTGAAAAAGTTCCTGATAAATCTTTAATTTTGGATCAAATGAAACAAGTGTTTAACGACTCAACTGAAGAAGTTGAAAAACGTTCTACTCGTTCATCACGCCGTAACTTGAAATTAGAGGAAGAAAAAGATCACACAATAGCGCCGAATAAATTTTATGACAATGAAATTCAAAAAGTCCCAGAAATAGTTCCTGAATTACCGACTGATACAAGCATTACAAGTACAGACACAGATAATGTGACATCTGATTACCATTCACAAGAAACTGTGGCAACTGAAGAACAAACTGAAATTACAGAAATTTTGAAGGAAGAAGAAAAATTAGATGTTGAAAATGTTGAACAAGAAAAAGAAACAAATACTAATGAAGTGTCTGAACCAATGATAACTGAACCAGTAACAATTGAAACATTAACAACTGAACCAATAACAACTGAACCAATAACAACTGACACAATAACAACTGAAACAATAACAACTGAAACAATAACAAGTGAACCTATAACGACTGAACCAATAACAACTGAACAAATATCAACTGAACCACCTTGTGAAGAGAAAATCGAAGATGAATTATTAACTAAATTAAAAGAAAATTCTGCATTATCAGTTTCGGTCACAGAAACAACTGTACAAGTTCCTGAAGTAAATGGAGACCTTCATGTAGATGATAAAGAAAATAATGAAGAACCTATCAAACCTATGGAATGTGATAAAGTAGACCAAGCACCCATTATCGAAGAAACGCCAGAAAATCTAGCAATCAAAGAAAACATCTTGAGCGCCCTGGGTTTGCAAAGTCTTCGTGCTGCAGAGGAAGCAAAACAACGTGATAAACAGAAAATACAAACCAAACCGGAAACATACACCGGAACTCTGAAAACTGTGATAAAACTAAATCGACAAGGAGACAAGAAGAAACGAAATCCGCTGAAAATGACGCTACAAAAGAGCAAGACTAGAAGCTTGAAAGAAGGGGAAGGTGATGCTGCAAAAACGGACGGTACGAATGGAAAAAGCGATGGAGAGAATTCCTGCTACAAAGTTATGAAGGAGGTGAGGTTTATTTCATTTATTTTTGAATTATTTATAACCTATAAATTTGTTTTAGGCTGGCAGTTCTGGTTGGAGACATGGATCACATTCTTCAGATACCGCGGGTGCGAACCGCAAATCACATTATTCTAATCGATCTAACATGGGTAAATAATTGGTTTTGGGCTAATTCTACTTCACCTTTCTTTCTCATATTTCTAATTACAGAATATTTGTGTCATTGTTTATTCGCGATTGTGTTTATGAAGGGTTTATTCGCGCTCCAATATTTTGTACATTATAAATTCCGTACCTAATATTTCCTGTAAAATACTTTGAATTTTCCTGTAATTTCCGTGTTAACAATTACTCGAAATCTCAGTCATACAGCATTTATTTTTTTCAAAATCAACGGTTTACACTTTCTTTGAGGGTCTACAAACTATTACAAACAATTTAGTATATATGTCGTAGCCTGATTGTAAAACAAACAAAACCTTCATTGATGTTTTACAATCTGACTAGTCGTCTAGGCGTTTTATAAAACGACGAATATCTTACTTAGCTCGTATATTTCTCTAAATATATCAACAATAACCTAACCAAGCACAAAAAACTCGGCCCGAATCTTCCAAGCGTTACTTTTGTGCGTTAGGTTATGTTATTGCTGTATTTAGAAAAATGAGGCGCGGCGACTTTGACAAGTGCTTGTAGGGCCCTACAAGGTTGCTAAGTATACAGCTTGTGAACCTTGCATGTGTTGCCAAATCAATTTAAGCGTAAAATTAATAAATAAAATTGTAAAACTAGTTATTTTTTTATAAAGATAAAGCGATTAGTGCTTCCATCTACAATATGAAGATTTCTTGGTGCGCTAAATTTGAGGAAACCATCAGTTTATGTTGAACACTCTATTTTTATAAAAAAAATATTTTAAAAATTAAGTTTATGTGTCAGAAAGTAAAACAACATGATATTCATTAATAATAACTAGTTTTACACTTGTATTTATTAATTTTATGTTTAAACTGATTTGGCAGAACAGGCAAGGTTCACAAGCTGCATACTTGGTACCCTTGTGGGGCCCTACAAGCACTTGTCAAAGTTACGTGTCTGCTCGCGCCTCATTACAACCGAAAGTGTTTAAATATTCATATTACAATGTGGCCGTAAGCAGTTCGTCGTTTTATAAAAACGCCAGATTGAAAAACATCGCTAAGTCAAAGAAGGTTTGACAATTTTATGAAACGACGGTTTTTATAACTTGGCTACACAAAAAATTAAAATGAGTGTTATCAGAATTAATATCACAAAACCTGATTTTATCGATAAATTTTTATTTTGCACGAATTTTTTTGCTTAGCAACAAACACGAAAACAAACTGCATGGTAAATCCTGACTCCGAAGGAGGAGGGGTTTTACCTAATGTCAGTTTGCTTGAGTAATTTTGCTTAAAAGCAAAAAGAATGAGTGCTTAAAAATAAAAGTTTATCTGAGAAAATCGGAGAGGTCGTGTGGTATTTGGTGAGATAAATTCCAAAGACAACGCAAAATGAAACAATTTAATTATTAATATTTTATTTTTAAACTTGAAATATTAATTAACTGTCACACTGACAGTTATAAACAATAACTGTTTATTTACTTGATAGCGGAAATTTATCGGGGTAACGAAGGTTTGTCAATATAATACTGTTCCCATTAGTTGAATTTTCAAGTGTTTTGCATCATAATTGGTTAAAAACTAATCGTTGGAATTTATCACATTTATTTAGGGTCTTACAGATCTTAAACATAAATACGCTCGTTAAAACTAAGTTTTACTATAATTCTACAAAAATTTGTTAAATGCACATACACATGTTCGTTCTCAAAAATCTACCACAAGATATTTCCGGCTGTTTTTCGAGTTATTCTGTTGTCAATTTTGAGAACGAACAGTAATGTATTATGCTTTTTGCGAATTTTTGTACGATTTTTGTAAAATTGAATATTTTATATGTCTGTAGATCCTGAAGAAGGCATAAGAGTATAACGAAACATCAGTTTTGTAAGAATAAATGCTGTATAACTAAGATTTCTAGTATTAAAATCTGAACCACAGTCAAGAAATTTCAAAGAATTTTTGCACACCAAATTTTTCTCAAACTATATCCAATTTAGTTTATGCTCTGTATATTTCTTAAATACTCAATGTTTCGACAGCATACAAGTTCTGAAAGATAATAATTTATCCAATTTTATTCTTTATTTGGTTTATTATTTTATCTATGGGGTCTAGTGGCCGCGTGCCTGAGTGTCAGGTCGCGAATCTGGGGAACCGGGTTCAATCCCGACCGACGCCAAATATTTCCAATTTTAAATGGCACTAAATTGACCCCTGTGGTGCACTCTCCACGCCAGCAATGAGTGCCCGTGAGGACGCCTGGTAAGCGCCCGCACGGTGCAAATATTTCATCATTACCGAATTCTGTGTACAAAGCAGATTGGCACACCCAGCAATGGGTAATAAGCCGTGATGATATATTTATTTATTTTATTTATTATTTTATCTGGCAATTCCTTCATAGATAATGTATTTCTCTAAAAAATTCTTTAGAAATACCTCATATTCCTAAAAAAATTTAATACATCCTTGTACCATTTTTCCTTCGCGAATTAGCCTTCATTGTATAAGTGGTTGAATAAAAAAAAAAAGAGTGAAGGAATGATTTTTATAAGTGGGAAGAATATATAAATGAATTAGTATATTTCAAAGAATAGGTGATGCAAATTACTCATTCTCCATTTACCTGAACATACATTATATGAAATTAAATTATTTCTAATTCCAAAAACTAAATAGTTAACACTTTAATTTTTAGTATGTAAATATATAAATTTTGCTTTAATAATTATTACATTTTAACATTTACGCATTTAATAATACATTATTATGGATCAATTAATTTCAAATATGTATAAAAATTTCTTTTCATCTTTCAAATAATATTGTTTATAATTTATATAATATGCTTTAAAATATAATCAAAATATGAATGTTTCATAAGATTATGTGTTTCAGATGGAAGTAGTGAACACGCTTCAGACGGTGATGACCCATCAAAAGAAGGGGAACCGGGCAGTACCAAAGCTTTAGTAATTCCTGAAAAAGCAAGTTCGTTCAGCATCCATCCGGACAGATTATGCAGCGATGAGTGTGCATACTGTTTCGGAAAGTTTGGCTTGTTTGATACTCCCTTACACATTGCTCAGATCAAAAGTGTTGAACGTCAGAATAAGATATTGGAAAGTAAGTGCAGATTGATTTCATTACAATGCATTTTCATTCGAGGACCAGTATATTTTATCCTTTCATATAATTCCTTATTTCCAGAATTTTCCTAGGTTTTCCTCCCTATTAGTATCCATTTCCATATTTTTAAAGATTTTCCAGTTGTCCATGACAAGATCGTTATTGATTTTATGTAAGTAAATTATATTTTATTGCTTTATTTAATAAGCGAATTTGCTCAATTTTAATCGACCACTTTTTTTGTTGATGTTTATCTGTCCGTCTGTTTGTATAACTGTATATCCTACATTCTCCGAGAGATACGTTAGAAATTTTGAAAATAAGACGGTTCATATTTTCTAAAAATTTATTTTAAATATTTCCATCAATAATACATTTCGCCATTCATTCTTTCCATTTCTTAAAAGCTACCAGCCAATCTTCTTTTGGAATGCTTTAAAAATAATCATGAATTGCAACATCAGTCTTCTTCGAACAAAATTTTATTTTAAATTTGTTGAAAGTAGTTCCCTTCAACCGAAATTGGGACCCGCAGAATAGAATGTGGCACGAGCAGAATTTTATGGAACTAAATTAATGGGGCCAGTAAGACATGTCAAATATGTAAACGTCAAGAACCAATGTTTCGTTTACTAGAAAAATAAGTTCTCACGCTTCGATTGTGTAATTTCTTATGAAAATGTTCGAAAAATAAGCGTAAAGTGCTGTATTAAAGGTTGTACGAGTGCAGCAAAAATTTAAGACATTCCAAATCTAGCTCTAATCTGAAGTAATTTTGACTTCTTTGCATTTCACAAATAATATATATAATACAATTTCGCAGGTATGTAGTTTTAAGAGAATTATAGGGTGCGAGCAGACACGTGACTCGAGCGACCTTGACGTGCTTGGAATCAGCTGATTTGTGTGCGCATGTCATTTTGACAAGAACAATATCACGTTGATAGTACCAATGTTTTGACTTATTTTGATTTTGAACTGCTTTAATGTTATTATTTTACAATTTTTAGGCAGTAAAACATATGAAATTAAAAATAATAACATTTTAGCAGTTAAAAATCAAAATAAATCAATCAAAACCGGATCAAAACATTGGTCTTGTCAACGTGACATTGTTCTTGTCAAAATGACATGCGCACACAAATCAGCTGATTCCAAGCACGTCAAAATCGCTCGAGTCACGTGTCTGCTCGCGCCCTATTGACATTATTTATAAATAAAATTTATAGTTTCATTGATTTTACTAATATTTATCACTGCAGATCGCAGTTTCATGTCAAAATTGTCGTAAATCTAATTACGCCACAAGTAGTAATTAATCACAAATTGCTTGTCAACTATGTGTTTTAATGATCGATTCGACTGAAGAAAGTTAAAACCTGCGTTGATTTGAACTGTTAACAATATTTTGAGCCAGAAAGCGCTCATTCAAGATTTAAACAAATCTGATATGTGGCCGCCATGACAACGGATTCTGCGGGTACCAATATACTTCACCATTCTTTCCTGTCACTTTTGAAAGCCCCCTATCCCCAACCAATGGACCTTTTCAATTTAACGGCTATCTCTTTTTATCGCTGCAGATAGTAAGAAAATGGCGCGAACAACTGCCAGTTGGGCTGTCAAACTAAACGTCAAAAATATTAGTCATTAAAATACCTGTATTTTCAGTGAAAATTTGTATCGTTAGACATTTTAACTTCAATAAAAGCTTTTGTAACTTATTTCGATTAGTTTTTTTAAAGTTATCTGAGATATTCTCACATTTTACGTCTAAATTTATTAGAAACAAGCGACATAAATCTCAGTTGTTCTTACTATGGGCGGATCCCCATTGCGCATATCTTCTATTTCTATAAATTGAAAAGTTCCATTGAACATTTCTGCACGTTGCTATAAAATTGTAGAATTTAATAATACGCAGAAGTTCATCATCATATAATTAGCAATAAAATTATTAGCAAACTGGCCCTAAATGATTTATTTATCATTAACAGTGTTGTATCAAAATCAACCAGAGTTGTCCCTATGAGTCAATATGTCCAACAAAGCAGCGTTGCTTAAAAACAGTGTAGAAGAGTACCAAAAATTAAATATACATATATAAAATTTATAATGGACCTTTTCAATTTAAAGAGATAGAAGATATGCGCATAGTATGAACAATTGAGATCTACGGCGTTTGTTTCGAAAAAATTTAGACATAAAATATGAGAATATCTTAGATAACTTTAAAAAATCTTATCGAAATAACTTACAAAAGCTTTTATTGAAGTTAAAAAGTCTAACGATGCAAATTTTCACTGAGAATACAGGTATTTTAATGACTGCAATAATTTTGACGTTTCGTTTGCAGCGATAAAAAGAGATAGCCGTTAAATTGAAAAGGTCCATTTAATAACATCGCATGGTTTAAAATTATAGTACAAATTTTGTTTTCCACAACGTACCTGATTATCTTATTCTCAATAATTCTAGTGTGATACTTGAACTGTAATGAAAAACATGAAATTATATGTTTAAATTCAATCTGTTCTCTTAATTTTTAATATGATTATCTTTCAGTGAACATATCCTAATTTGAATTAGTAATGTATTATCGTTTTTGTATGATTTATATATTTAAAGTAATTTTATTTAACAAAACGACATGAAATTATATTAAATTTGCAAATATTAACAATTTCGTGCTAAGTAATCGTTTGTTAACTCACAGTAGTACTTATAAAGTGGTCGATTATGTATTAGCTCCATTACATTTTTAAAAAAGTTTTGATAACATGATAAGTTTAATCAAATTTATAGTTCTTGTGTGCTCTCTTCCAGATGAAATATATTTGATGAGAGATTCATGTTTATGTGATGCTTGCTACCGTCACGTGGACAGAAGATTGAATTCGGCATCTGCATTAAACAAGAACTTCAAACGTAGTAATAGTGTGATGCCCAGTAATATACCTCGCCCAAATAACTGCCACGTTCTCAATTGCCACAGAGAATCATCGCATGTCCTTCGTCGCAAATGGCTAATGAAAATGAAGAAGAGTGTTTCTCGGGTGGTAAGTTTGTCCAGAATTATATGTATTTTTAAGGAATTTGCAATTATTTTTTTATTATGAATTTTCTAAACAAATATTTAATCCTGAAATGCAGCCCAACCAGTCTAACGTGACAGTCCTCGCTAGTGTGACTAGCATTGTTTTAGCTCTGTTAATCGATTATGGATTATTTTAGAGGAAAAAATCTGATGTGGCTAACACACGACCTCCCGTCAATTCCATGTTTGAAATAGCAATGAACTTTAAGTAAAGTATCACTTCCGCTTGATCGTTCGCAAACAAAATCTAATTTGTTGTTCCAATAAATAGAAAAATCTGTAATACCAAATTTTGGATTATATTTTATTGTTTTTCTCGAATATCTGTTAAGAGCTTCAAATTAAGTACCACTTCCGGTTTGTCATATAAATATAGTCGAAATCTAATGTTGTTCCAAATTATACACGTGTTTTAAATACCAAATTTGGATCATGTTATAATATAGTTTTTCAAGAAAATCTGTTTATAGCTTCCTGTAAAGTAGTACCTAAGGTTTATCAATTTTAGAAAACATCTAATATGTCGTTCTCATTAATATAAAAGTCTTAAATACCAAATTTGAAAAGTTTTGGATTGTATCAATTTATTTTTCACGAAAATCTGTTCAGAGCTTCAAATAAAGTATCACTTCCGGTTTATCAATTTTAGCCAAAATCTAATTTGTTGCTTCCCTTTTTAAAAAAGTCATATACTAAATTTGACAAGTTTTGGAATCATAATATATTTTTCACAAATTCTGTTCAGAGTTTCAAGTAAAGTATCACTTCCGATTTATCGATTTTAGAAAAAATCAACATGTCATTATTATTAACGTAAAAGTCTTAAATACCAAATTTGAAAAGTTTTCGATTGTATCAATATATTTTTTACGGAAATCTGTTCAGAGCTTCAAATAAAGTATCACTTCCGGTTTATCAATTGTATCCAAAATCTAATATGTTGTTCCCCTTCATATAAAAGTCCTAAATACTAAATTTGCCAAGTTTTGGAGTATATCATAATATATTTTTCAGGAGAATCTGTTCAGAGCTTCAAGTAAAGTATCACTTCTGGTTGATTAATTTTAGCCAAAATCTAATATCTTGTTTCCCATGATATAAAAGTCTGAAATACTAAAATTGAAAAGTTTTGGATTATATTTTAATATAGTTTTTCATTAAAAACTGTTATGGGCTTCAAGTAAAGTATCATTTCCAATTATCCAATTTTACCCAAAATCTAATCAACTCGTTATGTGAATGCAGGAAGCTGAAATACGGAAAATAGATATATTTGGAAGTTTGTTATAAGAGTTATCGTGGATGAAAAAATCGTCACACACACACACACATCGTAAAAATAGTAAAAACGTGTTGTGGGGTCCCTAATTCGTGCTTATTTACTGAAAGCTCACCATCGAATTTTTGGCACGATTACATTACCTCCCTTACATACAGTATGACGGGAGGTAAGAAAATGATATGAGTGAACAATAAAAAATTCAGCGAATAATTTATATATTCTGCAAAGTTTACTATAAACTACGAACAAGAATATACACAACATATTTATATATTTTTATTTTTCAGATTAATATTGACTTGGATAATCCCGGTTTACACTCAATTCCAATATGTGCTGAGCATTATACAGCAATCGAGCATTTAATGGTCTGCGCATTGTGTAAGCGCCGTTTAGCCCGCAACCACATTCATTATTTGGGTTTTGAGGGAAATAATATGAACGCTGCGTTAGAAAAGGAAGGTATACCTGTCAAGTTATCAGATAAACCTGTAGTATGTAAACTTTGTCGATATTTTGCTACACTTCTTTTGAAGCCTCCTGGTGAAATTAAAAGTTCTACAGCTAGTTTCTTCAAGCAGTATAAGAGACGGTAAGTCATTTTCAATTATAAATTTTTATCTCAAATTTTGAATTTGAAGTCAATAGTGAACGAACAGAAAACGAATGAACCAAGCCCATATTTACTAAAAAAAATAAATTTATTTGACACAGTTTGTATTAATACGCTTGCTGCTTTTAGCAGTGGTTTTATTCTTTTACTATTTTGCGAAAATTATAAATTCAATCATTTATACGGGAATTAATAGTAAAAGGTAGCATTTTGAAGCTTATTAAATGAAGAATACATTTTTAAAGTTCACTTTGTTTAAGACGTTTAGTACCTCAACGAATTTTATTAAAAATATGTCATATAGCGATTAGAGAAGAGATGAATAAAGATACAAAAAATTCTGCTTTTAGTAGAAGAAGTAATAATTATAAAAACTGTTTTAAAATATATCTAAGGTATGCGGTAAACGACTAATGCCCAGTTGCACCAAAAAGGATTAAATATTAAGCGTCCGTTAAACAAAGAAATGCAAATTGAAATTTTGACAGCAATGCTTTATAAGATTTTTGATATTTAATTTCGATGCAATTTTGTCAATTTAAGGAACGCTTAAAATTTAAGTAACGCTGATGCAACCGGCCATTAAAGTCTCTCGACAGTGCTTAAGTAAGATTTGTACGTGTTCAGTAGTTCACAACTTTCTAACCGTTCCTCTAGTTCCGTTAGATGGTAATATTAGTTTATAAGTTTAGCGGAAGTTTTGAAAATTAGTAGTCTTGTAGAGTTTGACGTGCTCCAACCGAATTTCCACTTTGCAACCTTGTACAGGCATGGGAAATGGCATCATTTTGGGTCAAATGGCACCAAAAACAGGTTTCTCGAAAATATCTCCTTGCCGGTTGATTTTTCGAGAAAAATGGTTATGCACAAATTGCTCTACATTAAATTTCTAATAATTATTGTCTTATTAATATTTTTGTCAGACGAATAGTTGTACGCGTTGTACAGTGCTTTTTAATTCAAATACATGTATTCTCGGTGAAAATATGCATCGTTTTTTATTTTCTTTTGAACAATTTCGTACATCTGTTTTTCTCGAAAAATCAAACGGTAAGGAGATATTTTCGAAAAACCTGTTTTTGATACCATTTGACACAAAATGGCGCCATTTCCCATGCCGGTACAAGGTCGCAAAGTGGAAATTCGGTTAGAGCATCTCAAAATCTATAAGACTACCAATTTTCGAAACTTCCGCTAAACTTTTCATCAAACTGGACTGGACTATATTTAAAATAAAATTTTAGCGGCATAATAAACTTCACCGCAGAATGAGATTTAGTACATTAGGGCCCAATCGTATTTAAAAGTAAAGTTCGAAAAAAAAAACCCGCAGTGGAACATGTTAATAAACAATTTGAATTATGGCGTATTACTTGCATTTAAAACATAAATATTTCTTCATATTTAATGGCTAAGGTGTATTCCAACTTTTTATTTTTTTTGTCCGCGGTACTAATTTTTTTTAAGTCCTTAGAAATATTAAAATTTGTAGTAATTAAAAACGTTATTGTTTCTTTGCTGTTTCTGTTTGAAAATAATATATAAATTATCAAGATTTTACATAAGTTTGTATTGTTTTCTTTCAGACTATTGCATTTCCATGACATTGAAGTAATGGACGAAGCAGAAGCCGAGGAACCTATAGCAGTGCCAATGAAAGAAAAGAGCGACAAGGATATGCTGAAAAGAAGTAAGAAGAAACCCTCAAAAACTAACAAAAATTCATTGTCGGGTTCTGCGGCGCCATCAGAAACTGATAAAACCGACCAATCCAGAGTGCCTTCCAATAGTGAAAACGGTGAATCGCGCGAAAGTACCCCGAACTCAGACAGCATGGTAGATATCGAAACTTTAGTGCCCAACATGGTTCTCGAGTGTGCTAGTGATGTTGAAGACAGTTCTAAAACTGAAGTGCCTATTGCGAATAAAAATGTTTATAAGAAACTTCAATTACCCGAATCAGTTCGTCAAGCTGTGGAGATATCTAAAATTATGAAAATTACAAATAGGAATAAAGCTACTGTGGTTGATCGATTAGGTGCGAATCCTTCGATATCTGTTCGCCAGTTATTCCCCGGGGAGGAAGATTTGCCGCTACAGGGCAGCATTGAATTCAATTCCGCCAAAGAACGAACACCAGAAGGGTGGGAGAAGTGTGCTTGTACCATTCAGTACGATGTCGACACAAAACATCTTTGGCAAGAATTGCAAAAACCTTACGGAAATCAGAGTAGTTTTCTACGCCATTTGATTCTATTAGAAAAATATTTTAGGAATGGTGATCTGACTTTATCTCCTAATGCCAGTCACCATGCGGTTAATTACAGTGTGTCAGTACAAAATAGACTTCGTGCCTACGATAATATACCGACCAATTCTTTACCAATGCAACCACTGACAATGCTGCCCTTCAATCAAATAAAGAAAAGTCAAAGTGGCATTATATCTAGTAAGGAACCACCTCACAATATATCTTCCATTGTGAACGCAGCAAATTTGCCGAAAAACACGCCAATCCCAATATCTCAACTAAACCCTAATTTCCTTACTCAGTTATCAGTTCGGCAAAAATCGCCTGGAGTTCCTCCAGGTTTGATCTCTCTTCAACCAGGAACAAATCGACCGGTTGCTCCTATATTCAAAATGTCCCAAAAGTTTAAATTGCCTATTGGGAAAAATTGGCGTCCGACTTTAATTCCTGTAAATCAAACTAAAGCACCAGTTACGAGTACTCCAACAGACCCAAAACGTATAACTGGGCTGGTTCAAGTTATTTCGAACGGAAAACCTTACCACATTTCATTACAGGATTATAATCGAATGTGCGCCATGAAAAAAAATAATGAAATGAAGCAAAAAGTCGCTGAAGCAAAATTAAAACAACGCGAACCAGAAGTATCAACTAGTTCCGTTTTAAAACCGGTGATACCTCGCAAACAAAAATCTATAGCAGCAACTACAGTGACCAAATCTATAACAGGACCTACCACAACTGCAAAAGAATCTCCAGGAATCGAAAATCCTAAAACTCTAGTGGATCGGCTGAAAGATTCTTCACAACCGAATAAACAATTAATGGTTCTACCGAAAATTCCGAAATCATTGACTGTTATTCCGCAAACAGTTGCGCGAAAACCACTCCAGCCATCAAGCCCCACTTTGTCAATAACAACTAAACCATCCACGAGCAAATCATGATTGATTTTGATGATCGTTAAAGTGCCTCCTGTCGTACATCTCCGCTTGAAAAGTAGACGCAAGCATGAGATTATACCACAGCTAAGTTGATTTTACTTAATGTTTGGAATTTGAACTTTAGTAATCAAAAGGTATATATTCGAAAATAAGATGAAATTGGTGAAATTTCACAGGTAAATAATATTTTTTTATCGTTAATTGCAATCAGCAAATGTTTTAAATATGTATATATGTAAATTATACCATATTTGTACCTATTAGTATATATTATTTTTCTTTGTAAAAACGAAAAATAATTTTAGATTTTATTTATTGTAGGATTCCAAAATATTTTGCTTTATACTTTAGACTGCTCGCAGTAATCATTTGTCATATCTCGTAATTATAATTTATAAACTAAAATGTGAAGTCCAACTAAATATATACAAAATAATTTTAACGAAATTTTTAATTGTCAGATTTGTACTATATCATTCTAAGACCTATACGGACTTCCAATATTATAATAATTTCAGTAATAAGTGGCAATAATGAATTGATAATAGCTCTAGTTTGGCAGATAACTAAAAAACTACATAGTACTTAAATTATTTCATATATTTACATCAGTATATTTTAATGGAATCCCTGTTTTTACATTATTTACATAAATTTAAAAGCATGTTAACCTTATTGCCAAACTAGTATACTGTAAGCCAGGTTTGTGCAGAGTTTCTTAATCGCGATCGACTTAAATTATTTACGACAGTGCGTAAAATTGATGTTTAGTTGTTAGTTTTAAGTTTGTAAAACGGTTGTTGTGAAACAAGGTTTTATAAGTCACGGTTTGCCGGGCTACGAGTATATAAAATTTATAAACACGCTTTGCAAAACCACGGTGAATATTTTGTTATCATGGCAAACTTCTCATTTAATATTGTGATCCTAAATTTATAAATAATAGTTTTTTCCGAAATCGACATTAAAGTACACGATATGTATATAGCTAAAGTAAAATTTTACAGACTCATGTCAAAATTTAACTATATACTCATCTGTCAAACTTGAATTAACCTAAATTTCTTACTATATATATTGCAAACTTTCTTTCACTGGATATTCTGTGTTCACATACCAATCAACTGGATGAAGACTACATCTTAACTAACCATTTTTAAGTTAGTGGTAAACTGGAATGTCCAAAGAATAAAGAAATAAATGATGTTTGTAATGTTCAAGTATTTGACGGATCTTAAGATATTTGACAGTTCTTTTGTTGCCACAGCCATCTCCATCACAAAAGCTAGCATTTAATCTTACATAAATACAAACAATGCTGTTTATTTATGTTTTTAATTAATAGTTTAACGATTTCGGAAAAAAATATAATGTATACTTCAGCACTAAAGTATTTTTTTATTCCTCATATGGTTTATTTTCCTCGGCTATCGCCTAGTAGAATAAATTCCATATTTGTAATAAAAAATTATACTTTATTGCCTACAAATAACTATTGTTTAACTGGGCACTAAAGTACCAGATTTACAGCTAAGGCTGCCGTTTCATTACCGAGGCAATGAATGGTGCCGAAGCTGTAAATCTGTTTGATGCCGTGTTGAATACATTATTTTTTGCCAATTTGAGAATTAATATCAATTTAGTAATTATTTTAATACCTATTTTGAAAGTTATCGCCATGATGTTATGTTGCTATGCGTTTGTTTTATATTTTACAAATTGAAAGCTGTTAAAAAATCGCTGTTTTAATGTCAATTGACAAAAAAAGTATTTTTTATATATTTATTGGGTTATTACTATTAGACACTTACGGGTCTTAAAAACCCTCGCTGCGCTTCTGACCCATTCATGACTAAAGACTAGCTTCACGTACTTATCGTAAATAACTATTCATAAAAATCGAACCGATAAGATGTAATTTTTTCGAACTTTTTGTTTTGCAATTGACCAGTCGATCGCGATGAATATTCTGTGTAGGCCTGCTGATCTTCCTATTCTTTTGTTTTATATTTTCTTAATGAAGAGATTGTGTGCTCATAAATACAATCTTGAAACATACCTATTTATTAATATCATTTGCACATAGAATCCTGTGCACAGGGTCTTTTGGCCTTATAGAATGAATTACGTTATATTTTATATACTACAATATCTGAATGTTATATCCAGGACATTGCTATTTTTAGAAAACTATTGACATTTTAAATGATTATTGATTGTTGATATTGTTTAGAATCGGTAACTTTATCCATAAACTGTCATTATTGTGTATATTGTATAATTTATATTGTCACGTGTAAGATTTTCATTTAAAAGTTTGTATGGATAAAGTAACAAAAGTAAATAAATTTATGTACGTTATTTTGTAATGTTGTTATAAACTATTTTATCTAGACTCACGAAAAATTAATTTTATTTGCAGCACAAGCAAATGAATGTAATGCATTTAAAATGTTGATTTTTTTAACTCGAAAGTTTAATTCTAGAAAGACTGTAAAAGTGAGTGAAGGTATACTGAATTGGCTGGTGATGAAAACTGTCACTTATTGTGAATGTTTGAAACGATAAGGCTGAGAATAAAATTTGAAAATTGTTATTGCTGTAGATTTTCATCCTAATTTAAGCGTATGTAGATAACCCAAAGATAATTAGCGTAGATAATTATTATATTTTATTATACTGTAACAACTATAACGTTTATTTCAAATTGTATATATTCTACTGCCCAAAATAAATTTAATTTTTAAAATAATTTTATTTTCTTGTTTACAAAAGATGTTCACTGTGAAAGTATTCTAAATTTTAATTATTAATAATGATCTAAGTGCCAAAGAAATGTGAAATATTTCAAGACAAAAGAATGAAATTTATAAGCTAGATGGAACATGTTTATTGTATTTGGGGTAGAGTGAGTAAAAACTAAAATATTTCGACTTAAAACGGAGCCGGAGTGTAAGTATTGGCATGTTTTTAAACAAAATGGTTTAAATATTAAGAAAAGAAAAAGTTGTAGCTGTCGTTCTTGTTTTCTACAAATCATTTTTTCCTAAATAAAATGGCACGACACTACGATTCTTTTGAAGAATTTCCATGCTTATTTTCGACTTTTGAGGTAGTGTGAATCGTGCGCGTGCGCATGTCTATTATCATCTGTTTAGCACTTTCAGTTAGTTTGGATGCGCATTTGTTCTAATTTATGTTTTGTTTTGCCGGTTTGCAAGTGATGAACAGCTTCTCATACAAGTTTGCTATTGTATAAAGTTTTGTTGTTAGAAAACTAATGTACTTGTAGTTGCAATAAGTTTTTATAAAGAAAAGTATTGTAAAAATTATTACATCAAGGTAACATGCTTTATATACACATTTCTAACCTCGAAATTTGACTATTAAAGTTTATTTTCAAATGTGATGTGATCAGTATTATGCTACTTAATAAAGTACAATTTTAGCATTAAATCTTACTTTTTTAGTTTGTTGAGAATAAAAAGCTATTCATCATGAATGAATTGTTCATTCCACCACCAATAAATTGGTATCAGTTTAATTCATTGGACTGTGCTTCTGATAACACTGTAGTATATGCTTCCCGTAAAGATATTATTATAATCTTACCTACGGATCCTTCCGAACCTGCTGATATTCAACAAATAAGTGATGCACATTCCGAGAAGTATATTGTTAAACTGATTTTTTTACAACTTTGATAACGTGAATTTTTCCTAGAGTTTATGGCGTAGCCCTCAACCATTCAAATTGGGGAGATCCAGATAAATTTATCGCATCCGTTGGGGATGATAATGTTGTGCGACTATGGGATATGAACACAGGATCTCTTAAAATGAGTCATAAGGAATACATGGTAATTAAAATTAGGGCTAACAAACACTTTATGGGATGTAAAAATCTTATGAATTTAATATATTTTTGGACTCTACTCTAGTGGAGTTGACTGGTATTGGTCCCAGAGGCAGGAAATGCAAAATAATAAAAAAAACTTATGTAAAAATCTGTTTTGCATCCAACAGAACTATAACTTTTACAAAATGGTTTCACAATTTTGAAATAAAATTTGAACTAAATGAGAACAGATTTTGCATAGGAGGCTTAAAATGGGCGCCGCCAAAGAGGAGCAAGGAGCATTTGCCACCTCTTGGGGCTTTAAAATTGTATAAATTTGCACAAATTTCATCATCTAAAAAATTTAAAATAAGTCTTTTCTTGGTTATTAATGTATTAATAGTTATTTACATAAGAGTCAGGAAAATGGTACATTACTGACGAAGAGTCATATTGAATACGACGCATTTTGTGCCGATAATTTTACGGCTTCGAATTGAGTACAGACATTTTACTGACTAGTCATGTATTAAATTTTTTCTGAAACCTTTGATTGTAATGAAAATTATTTTTTAATTTAATAATTAAATCTGATTTTTAATAAGTATCTAGTGGTGCGCTTCTCGTTTTTAAGGTGACAGAAAAAAAATAGAAAATAAACAAAAACCAATAAATTACTGTTAATTTTGCAAATGTTTTGCGTACATTTCTGTTTATTTGCAATGCCTTGCGAAGCAAATAATTGCGACGAGGTTCCTTTAGACATTCTGGGATTAATGTACAAAACAACTATAAATATTAATATTCAATAAAATTTTAAATAAAACGTCTAAATGTTTTAAGATTAAATTTGATTACAACAATGATAAAACTTGATTAAAGCAATAATTACGAAGCTTGATTACAACAATGATAACTACAGTGAGAATAAATAACCAGGGGTTGAAATTAATTTTATTTAATTGAAATTAGTTTTCGCTAATGGGAAATCATATTTCGTTAATGTGAAATCATATTCCAAAAGTTTAAAATAATACTGTAATAGTAATATGGGATTCCACCATTTTTTTAATAATTTCATCTGAACGTATAAGTAAAACTAAGACTGTCGGTGAAAATCCGGTGAAAAATTCCTATTAATAAGCGAGTTATAGTCCTCCGAAATTTGAAAATTTAGATGTGACGTCACGAATATAAGTTTTTATATAAAACTATTTTCTTCGTGGACCTAAATGTTCTTGAAATATATGCCATTTCTAAATTATATTTATAAAAAATAAATTAATATTATTATACTGTACAAGTTGACATGACTTATAATTGGAAATGTATTTAAATTATTAAGTTTAATGCAAAATATTTATATTCAAATAAAAACTGTTTGAAAATTGCACTACTGGACTGATAGCCAGGCCTCCGCTTTTTGAATTTCTCTACTTCCATTGGTAGTAGGCTCCGCCCCTAACTCGGTATTCGTTATATATTTATAGGTGGACTTTGAGTCGCCAATCAAAATAATATATATGAATTTCATATGAGTGACGAGCTGCTAAAATAAAAACCAGGGACCCGAACCGTAACCGAAAACCGCACCGATATTAGACTTTTAATGAAACTGAAACCGAAAACCGAAACCTATATTTTATTTCTTCAAATAAGGAAACCAAAAACCGATACGAAAAATAAATTCGTTCTGTAACCGAAAACATAACCGAACCGAAATAATATCGGTACTAAAACCATAAATTTAAATATAGGTATTTTTTATTAACTCACATGTTTTTCGTAGAAATACTAAAATTAAGGCATTTTACTCCATTTTTCAATTATTGTTTGCAATTATAATAAAAAAATTACTCATATGTTGACATTTTTCATTCAATCACCTATTTAGTTTACGTATTAATATTGGAATATAATTATTATTATAACTTAAAATTAAAATAATAATTTACGAAGAGTATTTAATTTTTGTTGCAAAAATAAACTTAAGATCTTAAATATGAAAACTTTATCGTATAGTTACTTTTTGAACCGCAATTTTTATTTTTAGATTACACCTTAAAATAATTACTTACAGATTCTTTTCGAATTTTGAATTCCAAACAAGCTGAACATATCTATTAGTACTAGTTGTTAGTAAAACGTGAAATTAAAATGTTATTACAAAATAGGTACTAAATGTATATCATTTGCAAAAAATAAAAAAAAAAACAGCTAATTTTTCATTTAAACCGAAACCGTAACGAAAACGAAATTTATTTGTTTTTTTAACCGAAACGAAAACCGATATAATATTTTCAAAAAAACCGTAACCGAAACCGACTTTTTATTAAAGTAAAAACCGTTAACCGTAACCGAACCCCAAAAATTTTCGGTTCAAGTCCCTGATAAAAACCCCCTTATTTTCGAAGTATTTCAATTATATCATTTTATTTCTTTATTAATATTCATTATTAAGCATATACTTTCACTATTTTTTACTAATTTCTCTTAATTCGATTGAGCTGTAATCCCCTATTTACATTGCAAGACCGTTACTTAGAACTTTACGGGCGAGCACGGTTCCTAACGAGCGAGAGAAGCGAGCTGTTTATCCGTGCGAGCACGTAAATTTAGGGTAACGGTTGAGCAATGTACAATGTTTTATGATACACTGAATCGTAAATAACTTGAAAAAATTATTGAAACACACCACAGTACATTAAACTATTTCATCGAAATAGTCTTGAAAACATATGGCGAAATAACGAATAAATAGAACTGTATATACGTTGCTATGGTTTCAACAGCCTGTAAATTTTCTAACGGGCGGAGCCTGTAAAAATCTTCCTAACCACTAGAAACAGAGCTTTGTTATAAGAGGTTTACGATTCAGTATAACGTAAATTTTTTAGTTACTGTGTTTTCGTTTGTGCGGAATCAGTTTTCGTTAATGTGAAATCGTAGAGTAGGGTCCAAAAATGTATTCGATTCTTCGTCTCATAGGGAAAACATTTACAAAAATTAGTAACTAATCGTAATTATTATAAAATTATTATTGTTGTAGAAATATGACGATATGTTAGTGGGTGTATCAATAGTTGGAGATCGTGTCATAACTGTAAGCGAAAAAGGAATTATAATGGTCTGGCGAATATCATTAAATAAAGTTACAAAGATCGAAGATTTGTTTCAAAGAAAGGTTAAAGTTATGTGTATGTCATCTTGCCCCCATGCTCAATGGTTAACAGCATTTGGGCTTCGTGGTGGATTAATTATCGTTGCAGATCTGAGAAGTAAAGATGTTTATTTATCATTTAAATTTATTATCTTTGATTTAGAAATTTGATATTTCATATTTTTGTGGTATAATTGATTTGGATATTTTTAGAGGGCAGAATATTACATCGAATGAAAGGAAATGATCACGATGTGACTTCTCTCTCATGGTGTCCAACACCCATTAATATTTATAAAACAGAAGTAGGAGAATATGTTAATAATATGATCAAAAAAACTTCGAAATCTAAAAATAAAAGAGATGAGAAAGTAAAGGATAAAGACTCCGATAAACCTGAATCAAGAACTGGTAAGATTTTTTTCTTTAAGTCGTTTTCATAATAATTTAAACTCACTTTGTTTTAAGACATTAATTAAAGTAAATATATTTTTAATGGAAAGTTGAAGGTTTTAATAATAGTTACCCCTCGTTACTTTAAATAAAATAATATTGGAGCCATTAAAAAAAATGATGTGGCAGCACATTACCTTCCGTCAGTTCTATGTACTTTGTACAAATTCCACACACAAAGTTTCTTGCAAAATATTCAATATTTCCAGTATATTACCTTAAGTCAGTTCTATGTATTTTGTACAAATTCCATACAGAAATTTACTATATTTCCAGTAAAACACAAACATACTATGTCAATTGCACTTGACACTGACATCTGTCAATCAGAATTTTCTTAATATAGTATACTCTATCCGTTTTAACTATAGACTAGATGGCGTTTCGAGCGCGGCCGTTTTTACATGTATTAAATAAAAATTCAAATTTTGGCGCCATTCTTGAATTTAAAAAATCTCTGACATTTTTTCAGTAATTTTGTCTTGTACATATCTATCTATTTTATCCATAATATTAACGAAGAGAATAATAACAAAACTAGCGAACTACTAAAAACTAAGAAAACGCGTACAATGAAAACTATGTAATATGAAATATAACGCCAAAACACTACGAAAATTATATAAACGAAAAGAACAATAATATACTTAACAAACAAAACTGAACAGAAATTAATAATTTGTAATAAATCGTGTACTATTGATTTTGCTGACTTTTATTTATTTTAAGTCAAACGTCAAAATAATTGCTACAGTTGTCAAGCAAATTTAAATTTCGCGTCAATTATTTTACTGTGTAAACTCGGTTCACGTTTGAACCAATCAGAGAGCTAGAATCGTAGGCCCTATCTCACCCAACGCTTTATAGTTAAAACGGATAGAGTATAGATGTTTCCATATTTATAGCAAAGCTAGCTGTTTTATGAAATTTAATTATTATTATTATTATTATTATATATATATATATATATATATATATATATATATATATATTGAATATAAAGTATAAAATGAAATCAAATCGTATAGAGAATAAAATATTCTTTAATATTTATAATAACATAAAATATGAAAAAATGATATTTCACAGCGTTTTTTCAAGAAAAACTGTCAAAATCTTCAAATTAGGATACTTCCGGTCGACCAATTATAACCAAAATTTAATCAGCTCTTCATTTGGATGTAAAGAGAAATACAAAAAAATTATAATTTTGGAAAGGTGATATTGGAGTTATGCGATTCGAAAGAATCGTCACACACACACATACATACATACATACATACATACATACATACATACATACATACGTACAGACATCATCGTAAAAATAGTAAAATCGTATTTTAGGGACCCTAAAACATGCTTATTCATTAAAAGTCATCATCGAATTTTTTGACCAAAGACAATACCTTCCTTACCTAAAGGTGACTGAATCAAAACATAAATAAAAATTGATTCAACACTTACGTATATGTTTTTTGATCTTATGTTGAATTTTGTATTTATAGAACCAAAATTGTGTAGTTTAAAGTTCTTGAGTGGAACTTATTATTTGTTCTGTAATTTTTTTCGAGTATTCGAGGTTTGATAAAAAATAATAAGAATTTTTAAATTTTGCGCGTTATTTGTTTTCGATTGAGCTTATTTTTTCTGTGTCTGTGAATTGTTTGTTAGGTTTTATTTATGTTAGACGCATAGTTTATATTTGGCAGTCATAAATTGTGTTTTTTTCAATACGCGAATTTTAAAGTTTGAACCATATTTTTGAGTAAGATACTATATTTTTGGCCTAAAACTCGAATTGAACATTATTATACCCACATGCAGGTAGTTTTTTTGTACATTCAGGTTGGTAATACTGACTGAGTACTGCATTATTGAACTTCAGATCTGTTATCTGTCAAATGTGAACTCGGTATTTGATGTGCTCTAATTGTCGTCTGCTAATCTGTTAAATTTCTAATTTATTTCAGGAATGTTATTTAAGGTCGTATAAAAAATCTTGTATGCAAATCAATTAGCTTGTATTTACCCTCTTGTTGCATAAATAACTATTATAGGGCGCGAGCAGACACGTGGCTCGAGGGACCTTGACGTAGTTAGAATCAGCTGATTTGTGTGTGCATGTCATTTTGACAAGAACAATGTCATGTTGACTTAATTTGATTTTTAACTGTTAAAACGTTATTATTTTTAATTTCATGTATTTTACTGCCTAAAAATTATAAAATATTAACATTTTAGCAATTCAAAATCAAAATAAGTCAAAACATTGGTCTTGTCAAATTGACAATGTTCTAGTCAAAATGACATGCGCACACAAATCAGCTGATCTCAAGCAAGTCAAGGTCGCTCGAGTCACGTGTCTGCTCGCGCCCTAGTTACATATGGGGTCACTTAAATTCGTAAAGTTACATTATGAGAACGATCAGTAATATTATTGTATAATTTTACCATATTACTTGTGCTATTTATTTCAGACTCTGAAACTATTATTAACGTTTTAGAAGTGAAAATCAGTGAATTACAAGAAAAAATAAGCGATTTAAATATAGTAGACGAAGTATTAGGAGTAGACACTCCAATTTATAATTTAGATGATAGGAAAAAACAGACATACGAAAAAGTTAGTAAGAAAAATCCATGGGGTAACGTTCAATTTAACGATTCTGATACCGAAATAAACCCTGATGTTTCAAAAGCATCTAGTAGTAGCGACTTTTTGCAAGACTGCACGTCGTTGCGTGACATGATAAAGAAACGAGATCCTGTATCTCAAGAAAAAAGAGATGATTCACCAGAAATACCGCAGGGGGAAAGAAAAATAATTAAAGCTATAAGGAATAAGAAATCAGAAACTGATGACACAGAAATTGAACAAATAAGTAATAGTGAAGAAACTAAAATGACAAAAGTTATTATTTCTGATGAAGATAACTGTAAAAGTGAAGATCTGAAAAGTCCAAAATCTGAGCAAGAAGAAATGATCAGTCCAGAAAATACTCAAGAAATATATTTACCAGATGAAACATCAACATTCTATCCAGATGATTATAATAAAGAATATTTATTAGCATCTGCCGCAAAATCTGGGTATGTTTACAACAATTTTATAGTGGGATTCTGAAACCAGCGTTAAATAACGATCGGCGTTAAGTAACGATAGTAACGTTCACGTTTCATCGTTAAACCGGTATTCTGAAACAATGGCATGAAAGTGGGTCGTTAAAAACGTCAGCGTTAATTCACGTCAATTACATTCATGTGATCTTTCCCTTTTAAAATTTTCAACCAATAAAAAGCGGTTAAACAAAAATTGGATTTATCTGTCTATTTTAAAAGCATATGTCAAACCTGTGTGTCAAACGTCAAATAAATGAATATATTTACTGCGTGTAGGTATTTTGTGCTAAAATATATTTCTATTTATTTACATATGTTAATAAAAGACGATTAAAGTAGCTAGTAGTATTTTACAAAAATAGATAATAAAAATACACGTATTAATTTACCTATAAAGAGTATACCTACAAGAATGGAGACTTGTAGAATTGTTTACAATATTATCAATATTATTAGCCTTAGCCAGTCTGCAGTTAAATGTTAGAAGATTTATGAAAGAAATTACTTTGCAATGGAAAATTAAGCACCTACTGACTTTACGAATAAGATTTCCAATAACTGGCAAAGAAAAAAATATTTTAAAATATTTGTACTGTTTATAAACATTTACTAATTTTAGTATAGGTACCAGTAATCAATTACTATTCTAATACTTCAATAATTTTCTGTATTTTTTCCTCTGTTACATTGTTATAATCAAACACAATTTTGTTTGTTATAATCAGAATTTCTTAATGGAATTAATAATCAAATATCACTTTCCTGGAAAGTATTTTTTGTTCTAATACTCGTACAACATAAAAATCAAAATACTTTACATTCTTGAAACCAACACAAAATTGCTTTTGCTTTTATTCACTTCACTTTTTAGTACTTATATACATCAGTCATTTTCTATGATGTTAGGTACATTATTGCATTGAATTCTAATTTTTCATACTCTTGCGGACTCGTTGTTCGTGTTTTGAACACTGTAATGCTAAAAAAATATATATTATAAGGTTATGTTAACAATATATTACTTAAAAATAATAAACAATTATATATAACATGAATAACTATACTCACTGTTAATAAATTTACTTCTTACAAGTACATATAGCACTACACGAAAAATATCAGGTCTAAGACCATAAAACTCACAGACAACCCGCCGTTTTCCCTGTTAACGCTTCGATATGTCCAGCGTGAATTAACGCCGACTAGCAGCGTTAACGTTAAGTAACGCTGAGTTTCAGAATATCACAGCTGTCAAAATCAGAGTTAATTCACGTTAACGCCAGAAGTTAATTAACGCTGGGTGTCAGAATCCCACTATTAATTATTTTTCTATAGCAGATTTTAAAGTGTCCTTTTGTCTACTCAAAGTAGTGGATCAAGTAGCAGTTCAACCGCAAAAAATACTTTAATAGCAAGGGTAGATAAAGTAATTTAATTTATGAAAAGGTTGTTGATAGTCGACTGATGGGATATGGAGGTTGAAAAAATATTCGGAACTGCAGTCCATTATTTCTTTATTTTCAACTACGCCGACGTTTCGATAGTACAACTATCTTCTTCTTCTACTTCAACTAGCTCTGAAGAAGATAGTTGTACTATCGAAACGTCGGCGTAGTTGAAAATAAAGAAATAATAGACTGCAGTTCCGAATATTTTTTCAACCTTTAATTTAATTTATATTTAAATAAATTTTACCCTCATCTGGTATCGTGTTTTCGAACATTGTTTTTAATACTGTATTGCACTTTTCAAATACATGACTGAATAATGAAGTAAATCAAAGTGAGTAACTCTGAATTTTTCATACAAAACTCATAAAAAAATTCTAGAAAATTGCACAATAATAAACTTATTTGATTAACAAGAAAAAATAATTCGGCAAAATAATGAAAAAAAAAACAAATGTGTGGGGCCAAAGTCCAGTGTCCATTGTTACTGCCTGAAATAGAAAAAATCTGATGTGGCCAGCACATAACCTCCCGTCAATTCCATGTTTAAAATAGCAATGAGCTTCCGATTGATCGTTTGTAAACAAAATCTAATTTCCCGTTCCAATAAATAGAAAAGTCTGTAATACGAAATTTTGGATTGTATTCTATTATGTTTTTTCTCGAAAATCTGTTCAGAGCTCCAAATTAAGTACCACTTCCGGTTTATCATATAAGTATAATCAAAATCGAGTTTTAAATACAAAATTTGATAAGTTGTGATCACGTTTTAACATATTTTTTCAAGAAAATCTGTTTATAGTTTCCTGTAAAGTAGTACTTCCGGTTTATCAATTTTAGAAAACATCTAATATATCGTCCTCATTAATATAAAAGTCTTAAATACCAAATTTGAAAAGTTTTGGATTGTATCAATTTATTTTTCACGAAAATCTGTTCAGAGCTTCAAATAAAGTATCACTTCCGGTTTATCAATTTTAGCCAAAATCTAATTTGTTGCTTCCCTTTATATACTAAGTTTGACAAGTTTTGGAATATATCATAATATATTTTTCACAAAAATCTGTTCAGAGCTTCAAGTAAAGTATCACTTCCGATTTATCAATTTTAGAAAAGATCTAACATATCATTCTTATTAATATAAAAGTTTTAAATACCAAATTTGAAAAGTTTTGGATTGTATCAATTTATTTTTCACGAAAATCTGTTGAGAGCTTCAAATAAAGTATCACTTCCGGTTTATCAATTTTATCCAAAATCTAATATGTTGTTCTCCTTCATATAAAAGTCATAAATATTAAATTTGACAAGTTTTGGAGTTTATCATATATTTTTCATAAGAATCTGTTCAGAGCTTCAAGTAAAGTATCACTTCTGGTTGATTAATTTCAGCCAAAATCTAATATCTTGTTTCCCATAATATAAAAGTCTTAAATACTAAAATTGAAAAGTTTTGGATTATATTATAATAGTAATAGTTTTCATTAAAAACTGATGGGCTTCAAGTAAAGTATCACTTCCATTTATCCAATTTTACCCAAAATCTAATCAACTCGTTATATGAATGCAGGAAGCTTAAATACGGAAAATAGATATATTTGGAAGCTTGTTATAAGAGTTATCGGACGAAAAAAATCGTCACACACGCACACAGACATCATCGTAAAAATAGTAAAAACGTGTTTTGAGGACCCTAATTCGTGCGTATTTACTGAAAAATCTCCATCGAATTTTTGGCACGATTACATTACCTCCCTTACCTACGGTATGACGGGAGGTAAAAAGTAATTATCGTCCAGTAGCAAAAAACTGATGGGGTGTTTTTGAGGCCGCGCCCACAGACTATCCATTTTACATTTCCATTGGTAGGTAAAAATGGTCTGACACTGGTGACGTCAATATTTCATCACAGAACTTTTAAAAAATCATAACTTGCTTACCTAATATAAGGATTTTGTCGGATTTTTATTAATGGTTATTTATTTACAATGATTCATAAAAAATGTTTTCTATTTTTTAAAAATCTGTTATAGAAAAACATCGAATTTTATACACGACGATAAAATTTAAATATCGACTCGCGAAAAATAATTCATTCACGATAAATCGCTCGTGGATTAACATCTTGTAAAAAAATAATTTTATTTTATATTTATTTTTATAGAGATGTTTTTATTTGGCGAGGATTAACAGACGGACGTTTAGAACAGATTCTAGCTAATCCAATAAAGCAAAAGAAAGTGCGGTTCAATAAGGATACCATGAGAAGTAAATGGATTGCAGTTTGTTGGGCAAAACCGGATATATTACTTGTATCCACATTAACAAATCGAGTATTTTGTTGGAATTTATTCGTGGATTTCGACTTAGAGAGGTAAGGAGAAAAATTAATACAATTTTATTGCCACAAAAAATCCAATAGGGGTTTCCAAGTTTATTCATTTTTTAATATGTTAATCTATATAAATAAATAAAAAAATTCGCCGAAAAGTTTCTGATGCGACAGAAACAAATTATTACAGTTTCAATAAATGAGTTCCGAGAAAATAGAAGGCGCATGTGACGTCATCTACACTGAGTCCCAGATACAAGCATTTTGATATCAGGATAATAAAAATTAGAAAATTAGCGATTATATTTACCTTAATATTACTTATACATGATGAACATTGTTATCCAATAAGTATTTTTTTTAAAACCGATTAACCGACGGATTTTACGAAAATGATTATTTTTAATTCACTGACGTAATTTTTAGATTGACTCCCAAATCATCACAAGATGCAAGATTAGTTCACCAAGATCACAGTTCCGTTATTTTTAATATTTATGTTCCTCATAAAGTTTATCCAGAAATAAAAAGAACGTTATCTTGGACTGAACTAGATGATTTTTTCATATGGACAACGGCAAAAGATAGATTAATTCTTTGCACTACAATAGGAACACAACGAAAAACTTTAGTTTCGTATCCTTGTCTCAGTTGTGGTGTGAATTGCATAGCTTCTTCTCCAATTGATCCATCAAAGTAAGTAAAAATGATATAAAAATAAATAATATTGTTAAATCAGGCGGATAGTGATAGTTTACTAATGTAGGGCCCCTTAAACTTCACTGGTTAGTCTATTTCATTTTTATCGTATTTTGTTTCGTTATTTTTCAATATGTTTTGTTGTTTCTAAATTTTTTATGTTATTGATAAAATTTTGTAGGTTACGATTGTTCAAGTTAGCTGCAAAATTAAATTGTATAAAGTACGTTGTTGGAGACCATTTAGTAACTACAAATAAATTATCATGTGTTTTTATTGTTTATATTTGACAAGCAAAAATTACGTGGCGCCCATACAACCCTTTTTTGGGTTGTTCATTTAAAATTAGCCACTTCCGTCTCTTCTGTCTAAAGGCTTGGTGGCCTCACACCAAACCAGTTACAATATTTGACAAGCAAAAATTACGTGGCGCCCATATAACCCTTTTTGGGTTGTTTCATTAAACTTAGCCACTCCCGTCTGTTCTGTCTAAAAGCTGGTGGCCTCACATCAAACCATTTAGAATATTTGGCAAGCAAAAATTACGTGGCGCCCATATAACCCTTTTTCGGTTGTTCATTTAAAATTAGCCACTCCCATCTCTTGTCTAAAAGCTGGTGGCCTCACACCAAACCATTTATGCCCGGTTGCAGAAACGTTAATCAACGCATTGTTCGGTTAGCGGTTCATCAAAACGAACAAATGCAACTCGATTTTTTGTCAGCAATGACTTAAATGTCATAAGAACAAGAAAACTGATTCGAATTTGTTCGTTTTGATGAACCGTTAATAGAACCATGCGTTGATTAACGTTTCTGCAACTGGGCATTAGAATATTTGGCAAGCAAAAATTACGTGGCGCCCATACAACCCTTTTTAGGTTGTTTATATAAAATTAACCCATCCCGTCTTTACTGTCTAAAAGCTGGTGGCCTCACACCAAACCAGTTACAATATTTGACAAGCAAAAATTACGTGGCGCCCCTACAACCGTTTTTGGGTTGTTCCCTTAAAATTAACCACTCCCGTCTGCTCTATCTAAAAGCTGGTGACCTCACATCAAACCAGCTAGAATATTTGACAAGCAAAAATTACGTGGCGCCCAAACAACCCTTTTTAGGTTGTTTATTTAAAATTAATCCCTCCCGTCTCTATTGTCTAAAAGCTGGCGCCTGCACGCCAAACCAGCTAGAATATTTGACAAGCAAAAATTGCGTGCCGCCCATACAACCCTTTTTGGGTTGTTCCTTTAAAATTAACCACTCCCGTCTGTTCTGTCTAAAATCTGGTGGCTTCACATCAAACCAGCTACAATATTTGACAAGCAAAAATTGCGTGGCGCCCATACAACCTTGTTTGGGTTGTTTATTTAAAAATTAGCCACTTCCGTCTCTATTGTCTAAAAGCTGGCGGCTGCACACCAAACCATTTAGAATATTTGGCAAGCAAAAATTACGTGGCGCTCATATAACCCTTTTTGGGTTGTTCATTTAAAATTAGCCACACCCGTCTGTTCTGTCTAAAAGCTGGTGGCCTCACACCAAACCATTTAAAATATTTGGCAAGCAAAAAACCCTTTTTAGGTTGTTTATTTAAAATTAACCCCTCTCGTCTCTATTGTCTAAAAGCTGGCGGCCGCACACCAAACCAGCTAGAATATTTGACAAGCAAAAATTACGTGGCGCCCATACAACCTGTTTTGGGTTGTTCCTTTAAAATTAGCCACTCCCGTCTGTTCTGTGTAAAAGCTGGTGGCCTCACATCCAATCAGCTAGAATATTTGACAAGCAAAAATTACGTGGCGCCCAAGCAACCCTTTTTAGGTTGTTTATTTAAAATGAATGAACCCCTCCCGTCTCTAATGTTAAAAGCTGGCGGCCGCACACCAAACCAGCTAGAATATTTGACAAGCAAAAATTACGTGGCGCCCATACAACCTGTTTTGGGTTGTTACTTTAAAATTAGCCACTCCCGTCTGTTCTGTCTAAAATCTGGTGGCCTCACATCAAACCAGCTAGAATATTTGACAAGCAAAAATTATGTAGCGCCCATACAACTCTTTTTAGGTTGTTCATTTAAAATTAGCCACTCCCGCCTAAGCTGGTGGCCTCACACCAAACCATTTAGAATATTTGACAAGCAAAAATTGCGTGTCGCCCCTACAACCCTTTTTAGGTTGTTTATATAAAATTAACCACTCCCGTCTCTACTGTCTAAAAGTTGGTGGCCTCACACAATACCAGTTACAATATTTAACAAGCAAAAATTACGTGGCGCCCCTACAACCCTTTCTGGGTTGTTCATTTAAAATTAGCCACTCCCGTCTCCTGCTTAAAAGCTGGCGGCCGCACACCAAACCAGCTAACGTGCTCACGTATTTCGCCATCGCTTATTCGCATTGGTTGCTTCATTTTTTGTTTTTATTTTCCAGACTAGCTATAGGTTTGTTTGACTGCGCAGTTAAAATATGGGATTTAAGTCTTCCTCATACTCAAGTAATATCAATGATAAAATTACTTGAGAATATGCAAGATAAAATAGTTGCCATTGGTTGGCACCCTGAGAAAGACAATCATTTAGCTTTCTCTACTGCAGATGGAAGGGTAAATAATTTAATTTATTTCACTTTTAAAATAGATTTTAATATTGTTTTATTTTTTCAGGTAGCAAGAATTCTTACAAATAATAAAACGCAAGTATTTTTCCATCCGCATCACAGAAACCCAGCATACACAATTCAATGGGCACCTTCGCCAAGTAAAGACAATGAATATGCATTGTTTTCGTGCTCTTTTGGTGATTTAATATATCAAAATGAAAGTGAACCAACTCTAGGTAAGTTTTAAAACTATTTTAAATTGAACTTTTTACCCACCCTGGCTTCGCCCGTGGGCAATTTTGAATTCAACTATAAATACAAGTTACATACTGTAAGGGCATGGTTTATCTACATATATTTTTGAATTGAATAAATAATTTATTTTAATAAGGATTAAAGAAGTGAAAATTTGGAATAGAGTAGATTCGCCCTTGGGCAATTTTGAATTCAACTATAAATACAAGTTACATACTGTAAGGGCATGTTTTATCTACACATATTTTTAATTGAATAAATAATTTATTTTAATAAGGATTAAAGAAGTGAAAATTTGGAATAGAGTAGATGTGTGGTAGATGTTATAGGCATTGAAAAAGAATACCTATTTTAAAAACTAATAACTTCTTTTAAACTTTGATAGTTACTAAAATACTTTTTAAGGACTACACCTTTTCAAAATTAATTTCGGAGAAAGTAACTTCAATTTTAGAAAAAATAAATATTATTTCAGAAAAGTAATTTCAATTTCAGAAAAACTAAATTCAATTTTAGAAAAAATAACTTCAATTTCAGAAAAAGTAAATTCAATATCAGAAAAAGTAACTTCAATTTCAGAAAAACTAACTTCAATTTCAGAAAAATAATAGCAAAATATCAATTTAGCTTTTCCGAAATTTATAATTTGTTCCTATGGCGGAGGAGCACATTTTGAAAATAATTTAATTGCAGAACCTACTCCAGTAAATTTAGACGATGGTCGAGCGCATACCTTTGCTTGGAGTGCAAATTATTCCATATTGGCAGTAGGAACCAAAGAAGGTTCTGTAAAATTATTGTCAAAAACGTTTAATGTTTACGAAACATTATATATGCAGAAGAAAGCTATACAATGTCTTGCTTGGCATCCTGAAGCTACTGCTGCTGATACAGGCGCATCGCCATATTCAAATTATTTGGCAGTATCTGCAAACGAGCCAAATGTTTACATTTACAATTGCAGAACGGCGGAAGAAGTTGGTAAGTTTTGACAAATTTTTATTTTGTATTTTCGTATTACGTGGTACCTCTATCACACAAAACAATAGTTTAACCGTCATTGTCTGTCTTTCTAAAAAAATAGGTCTAATATTTTTATCTATAGATTAACATATTGTAACGTTTTTATTTATTTGGGGAAGTATAAATATTAGACTATTATTATTAATTAAAATTAAGTGTTTACTAAACTAGATAACACTAACACTATTTAATCAATTAACACTACTATTTATTTCCACGATATTACAAATTATTTATTTCACTACGCGTTCCAATCTTAGACTGCCGGTCTGTTGCAGACTCTTGTAGACTGTTTACGCGATATTTATATCACTATATATCACTATACACGTATATCACGTTCAACTATCCGCCTACCGACCTCCACAGCATCTATATACTCAACTGTCCCGACAGCGTCTGTATATTCAACTGCTCGGACAGAAGTCTCCTCTTTCACAACACTGTCTATTTATTTAACTCTCTGTCTAACTTCAACAGCCTCAGTATCACCGACTGTCCGTATGCCACAATTCTTCAACACCACTGCCGAGTATTCTCTTCCACTTGCCGTTACTGTCCCCGAATACCTAGCTTCACAATACTCTTCAACACTACCGAGTATTCTATTTCACAGCTATCCCGGTATACCAATAATTTCCCGACTTGTCGTTACACTATAGCTTCTCAGTACTCGTCAACACTACCGAGTATTCTCATCCACAGCTATCCCAATACATCAATATATCAGTAACTTCCCGAGTACTTACTCGACACCATTTGCATACGCTCACTACGATACTGCTGTGCTTCTTACTAAAACTTTACTCTCTAACACTCCATGTGAATGTCTCCATATGTCTCTCCATGTAACTAACTAACTGCGGCATAGCAGCGTCCCTTTTATACAGCTGGCATTACCTTCTTGAAAAGCTCTAGAATGTTCGACCGTATAATAACAATGAACACAAAAGGTTCAGGCGACCGCAAGTAATTAAACACGTCGCGACCTGTTTGCCTATGTAGCCCGGCTACTAGCGCGATTGCGTCATCGCTATAAATAGAAACTTGCTCATTGCTGCGGCGCGGCTGCGATAGCGGCGGCGACGGCGACGACTGGCGTTCCACGTTACAATATAAAAAAATTAAAAAATCGTGGAAACCCCTATTACATATAAGACAAATTTGTTCTGTAATTGTATCCGATTTCCTTCTAGGCATTATGCTTTATGATAGAATATTGATGGCTTAGGTTCGAATCCAACCGATGTCAAAATTTGACGCCTTGTAATTGCTCAGAAAAGTGCAAAGTTTTGTGTATTGAAATAAATATTGACGTTTCAGCATCAGGCGAGAAAACTTCTTTGCTAGCCGTTCTTGAGGGACATAATTCTAGCGTAAAGTGGTTATCTTGGTGCCCTCAAATTGGTGGTCGATTGGCTACAGGCGCAGAGGACAGCGTTGTTATGGTATGTTCTTTTTTACTAATTTATTTTACAAATTTTATTCACCTACGAAGTATTTGATTATTTTATTACTTTTATAAAATTAGTATTTTCTGAATTAAGCGGTAAAGCAAAATAAAAGTAACTATTATGAAAGACATTGTATATAACAATGGAGTACTTGCGATTCAATCGAATTAAGATAAATTAGTAAAAAAAAAATCGAAAATATACAACTAATAATGAATATTAATAAAGTAATAAAAAAAATTTTTCTTGTAACGGCTCGTCAGGAATATGAAGATATTTTGATTGAAAGATACGAAATTCAAATAGCGGAAAAGTGGCAATTCTCAAACAGTTATTTGAACATAAGTATTGTGTATTAAATTTAATAATAATTTAAATACACTTGCTTTTATAAAGAATGTAGACCTATACAGTGTAATAATATGCATTCATTTTTTTTTAAATATAAATTAGAAATACCATATATTTCAAGAACATTTAGGTCCACGTAGAAATGAGTTTGATATAAAAACATATTCGTAACGTCACATCTATTTTTTTAAACTTTGGGGGACCATAACTCACTTATTAAGGAAGTTACAAATGAGTCAGAATAACATTTATATTTTTTTGTTCTTATAATATCTAAAATAATTGTTAAAACTTATAATTTTAATTAATAAAAGTATATTTAGCTTATAAATATATAATTAATTTGTATTTAATAAAAAAAGATGCTGAAATGACTTCAGTATTTTGAACATATGTGGTCAAAGAAAATTATATGGCAACAGCGTCTTGTTCTTTGAGCTCGCTTTCGTTTATTTATATTTAGTTACTTTTTGTAAAATTATTATATTAAATTTATCTACCAATGAGGTCATGCAATAAAAAATCTTTTTTTAAAAATCAAACAAGCAGTCTATAATAATATAATTTATCGATCTGTAATTTCAGGTAAAAATGCCACTTTGACGTTTAACTGAATGTGACAATCAAAATGGCCGCGTTGATGAAACGTTGACGTCACTGAGCAAAGGACTAGGCGGAGAAAATCGGCCACGTTTTGAACAATCTCATTTTCAATTGAAATTTTTTCAGTATTAAAAATCGATTTGAGGAAAAATAAAAAATACGGGTCTATTATTTTTCATTACTCTATTGATTAAAGTTAAAAATAAAAAATCGTGCATGACCTCATTTCAGTAATCAAAGTTTTTTATAACAAGAAAAAAAATTAGTGCAACATTGCCAATTCCATCATTTGTTCCGCTACTATCGAACGAAAATGAACAAAAAATGTTGAATATTAATTTTCAAGTTACTTTGAACGGTAAGAAGGCATTATAAACCTCTACGAGTCTTCTTATTATATTATACTAGTTTTTTGTTAATTAAAGTTGGAAATATCACTGTAAAACAAACAAAAAAGTATCTACGAAATTGTTTCTAGCATAAGGCTTTATGTATTAGAACGTTGAAAACGTCAATTTTATAAACGATTTTGTAAGGAACTAGACGGTGGATTGTTTTTTAATTTTTAGAATAGTTGTATAAGACATCCTTCAATATAATTATAAAATTTTGAACCATGAAGTTGGAAATTAATTTTTCAAGAGGAGATTCGCTCGATCCTCCTTAATATAATTTTTTTCATTGTCTTATATAATATACTTTCAAATGAAATTTTAAAAAATATTAACTTTATTATTTTTATCTAAAATTTTTTATTTATTTAAAAACAGTTTTATAAAGAAAGTTTCATTTTTAGGTCTGGAACGTAAAAACACAAACTCTTCTATCTACTTTCAAATGGGAAGGAAGAGATATATTAAAATCCCTAATATGGAGTCCTTTAGATGCAGATTTAATCATACTTGGTGGTCGAAATCAAAGTATTAAAATATTCCGCATAACTAAACATCCACCAGCAATATTTGAGAAAAAAGAGAAAAAGAAATCTTCCCCTAAACAAATTACTGAAAAGAGTATTGATAATGATTTCGATAACGATAGCGAGTCAGTTAGCTCTTCCGTGCCGGAAAAATCTAAAAGACAATTTGTTTTAACAGCTATGGCTAAGTTGCAAAATCCTGATCAAGCTGATAATATTGGTATATTGAAAAAATTAATGGAATTTGTGGAGAATAAAACTGAAAGTAGTGAAAAAAAGGAGACACCTGATGAAAAATGTACTGCAGATGGTGAAATGCTGTTGAAGGATTTCAATGTAGATGTTACACAGATGTTTAGTTCGCGCGAAGATATGAAGAATATATTAAATTATGAACGTAAGTAGTAATAATTGAGCTATTTATCTGCTGCTATTTGACCGAAAATGAGTTATTAGTAATTTTGGATTTTACATTTTTGCCTCCCGCTACCCTTGCTAAAAATCGCATATCGAGATTTTGGTAAATGACCGCGTTTTAAGGACCCTAGAATCCAATTTTAACATTTTCACGATGATGTATTTGTGGATCCTCCACTCTAACTCAAATACTATCATTCAGAAAATTTTGAAACCTTGTATTTCGAACTTTTTCTATAATGGAAAGAGCCCATTAGATTTTGGTGAAAATCGGATAACCGGAAATGACACTCAGCTCAAAATAGTTTTTCTTCGAAAAATACCTGTAAATATTTTTTCACGATTAACTCTATTATAAAAATTAAAGATTATTAAATTTTCTATAGATTTGCACTAATACTTTTTCTATATATTTTATGGATAAATTTATAAAATTATTTATAATTTTAATCCCAGACACTACGCTTTAAACAAACAAAACGCACTTATTCAAATGTATGTAACTGACAGAGAAATGTCACTATCAAAGAACTTATTTCAAAATAATAATAGTAACGTTTTAAAAAGAAAAAGGTAAATAGAACAATAGAAAAGGAATTCAATACAGTTTCCACCATAAGTAAATATGTAGGTATATATTTAGATTAATAAAAATTAACGATTCACTAAAATGTTTAAGCTAATCCTCATTTTTGTATTAGTGAATTCTATTCTATCCCGGTATTTACAATTTAATCTTCATTTTATTATAGCTCCGGTGGCTCAATGGTTAGAGCAACGCCTCATGTCATTCGTGCCGTCGGGGCTCTGGGTTCGAACCCCACTAATGGTGGGATTACGGTCAATAAATTTAAAAATTCAACGCTGTAAGTACCAAACTAACATAATTTAAATCTCAAAGTTATTATGGTCACAATTTAAAATTAAATTTTACTGTAAATTCTTTTGTAACTTTACATCCCCAAAATGTTCGCCGTAACACTAAATTTGATGTTATATTAAATGTTTACTTCACTCAAAAAATTGTTCTAATATGGAATTCATACCAATAATTCTACAATTGATTGGCGAAGATGATATTCGATAATTTTACCGCGGGGCATTTGAGAATAAAAATATATGAGGGTCAATCAAATATAAACCGGCTTTTTTAAAAACTTTATTCAGTTAAAGGTTATTTTTCTTTATAGTTTCAAATTTCTCTGAACATTTAAGCACCTGTGCCATCGAATTAACAGCTTTTTAATTCTCATAAAAAAAATAAATATTGTGACTAGTACAATGTTTCTCAGTCTCTGGACATTTTCATTTTATGTTAGGTACATGTGATTTTGAGATTGAATGACTGCCAATGTATTAGGCAGCTTACACATTTCCTACGGATGGCAAATTAAAAGGACGTCAAAAATTAATAACTAAAATACATACAGAATTATTTGTTATTAGCCATTTTCATGTATTCAATTATGTTTTATTGTAATCAATCAATTTATTGTTGTAATCAAATTTTTCGTTCTATAAAATGAGCTATAACTTCTGACTTTTTAAATTTGTTTGAATATAATAACACAAAGATAAATAATTTAAGTTTCAAATTTAAAGAGCAATTTAAATTTAACAATATTTACAGAAGTGACCATAATCGCACCATAAGGCATGGATATGTGTGAATGTGAACCCACTCTGTAATTGGGATTTAATCCTTTTGGGTTAAAAAAAGGTAGTTACTTGGATTAGATTAGACTAAATTTTAAGAAATAAAAAAGAAAATTAGAATAAAATTCGCTAATCCAAAAATAAGGATTCACTTAATCTTTTTTGTGACTCGGGCTGTAAATGGCGGGAGGTATTGTGTTGGCCACACCAGATTTTTACATTGTAATGTTAAGAGTTTCCTTTCATTTTTAGCTAAAGTAATATATTAGTAGAATTAAATTCAAGGCATATTTTTAAATTGTAACTTAAAAGTCTATTAGGTAAAATCAAATAGGAGATAAAGCCAGGACACTACATTTTAAATAATGTCTCACTTTTTTGAGTAATAAATTAATCTTATAGGTTACAAAACGCGAAAAATAAAATCTGTATAATGATTTAGCTGGAGAATTTGATTAACTGTAACTTTTATTTGAAAAACGAATATCCATAATTCGTAATTATTTAAATATGATTATTTTCAGAGCAACGGCACTTTACTAACCGTCAAATAGATAGTATGCATCATATATCCATGTGGAATGGAGACTTAGCACAATCAATTGAAAAAGCTTTAAAATGTGGCGTTGTAAATCCATGGATCATTAGTATGGCTCCTATGGTATCTCACACGTATGATATTTCATAATTCTATTTGAAATTCTTATAAATCTTTTAATTATTTATTGCAGATTATGGTCCAAATTATGTTTGGTGTATGCCGATCAATTGGTTGATGAAGGACAAGGTTTAGAAGCTTCGTCGTATTATTTAGCGTGCCATCAAGTTCATAAAGCAGTACAAGCGCTTTGCGGTAGTAACTTATATCGGGAAGCCTTGGCTTTGACAAAAACTCGTCTTCCTGATGATCCAATCATCAATGATGTTTATGAACAGTGGTCTACTTATTGTATTATTAACGGAAACTACGAAGTTGCTGCTCAGTGGTAAGTGATCTTTAAAAAAAAAAAAATTGTATCATTATAGTTATACTTTGTTTCACGTAAATAAATAGTAGACACTGATAGACATGCATTAAATAAATAATTTAAATTTTTGAGACCAAACTTACTAAATATTTTTATTTATAGAATTGTAACGTTTATTTATTTGGGTAAAGTGTAAAAATCAGTGACGTATTAATAATTAAAATACAAGTTTATTAAACGAGAAATGAATGAGAAAAATAACAAACACTACGAATAAATATAAACACTAATTAAATATCAAGAATATTAAACACTTAAACAGTGAGATTATTTATTTAAACAACACGAAGTATTATTTATTTCACTACGTTTATTTCACCAACTATTTATGTTCACCTCGCGTTTCAATATCAGACTGACCACGATTCTCCATTCATCTAGAACAGTTCAGGAACGTTCGAGAGTAAGCAGGTCAAATCCTGTTTCAAGGTCACGCAACGTACATGTTTGTTTACTCCACTCGTGACATGAAGATTTTTCACGATTTGTTGATTTTTTACATCTTAGTGTCAGTGGCGGCTTTAGCACTTGGGAGGCCTCAAGCGCAATTCAATTTTGAGGCCCCCCTACCCCCCCCCCCTCACTAAATATTTTCAATATCGTTATAGTGATCATTCTACGCGTACGTTTTTACTACAGCACGCACTCTAGATTATTAATAAAAAATAAAATACAAATACGATTTATATGAAACCAGGGTTTAATAAAAAATACAATAAAACATATTTGAATTTTAATCTAGTATTACTTACTAATTTTGGAATTTTCTTGAAAAAAGGGATAAATTCCTATAAAATGAATGTACTTAACATTAAACTATTATATTATATATTATAATTAAAAAACTAATAATAAAGTTATCGCGAAATGCGTGCAAACATCCGAACAGAGATAACATATCCATTTACATTACATTATGTACCCGAATTTCGTCAAATTGAGTTCTGTGCGATAGGTTACCGTTAGACTAAAGTATTTTTTGAAAATTTACAAGCAAAGAAGCTATAATTTTCACATATGCAGCGTTTAGAATAGACTCCGAAAGTGATGACGTCAAAATCAAGCGGGAATTACAAAAGTTGTAGCAATTTTTTGAAAAAAGTTAGGGTTAAATTCCTGAATGTACTTAACAGTAAACTATTTTTGAAAATTTGCAAGCGTAAATGTCACATTTTTCACAAATACAGCCTAAAAAACTAATAATCATTTTATCGCGAAAAGCATGCAATCACCCGAATAGAGATAAAATATCTATTTACATTACATTTTATACCCGAATTTCGTCAAATTGAGTTCTGTGCATTAGGTTACCGTTAGACTAAAGTATTTTTTTGAAAATTTACAAGCGAAAATGTTATAATTTCGATGAATACGGCGTTTAGAATAGACTCCGAAAGTGATGACGTCAAAATCGAGCGGGAATTACAAAAGTTGAAAGTAGGCTTCCGGTTTCTTAACTGTATTTTGAAAGAGTTGTGAACGAACCGTATTAGCGCCAAATTTAAAGTAAGTAGTAAGGATATTCTATCTTTAGGTACGTTCTATTGGTGACAGAAATCTTCCTACTTCTTCTAGTAGAACATCAATGGTCGTTCTTTTGCGTCAAAAAAATCGAAATATTCCTACGAATCATTCCAATTTCAGAGTTGGAAGCGTTGGTAGGAAGATATATAAGATGGAGATAAATTCAAAATTTTACTAGCCGACTATCGCGCGTACATTTCTGTCACATTTGTGAATGTTTAGAGTAGACTGTGCACAACAAAAATATCTCCTTTACGTTTTTATTATTTAATATATTTTTATATAATTATAATCTCTGTAATATTTGCATAACAACATTTTGAAGATCCAAAATAAACATACAAAGTTATCTTTAGTTGTTAACTAATAACCACTGCCACTGTTCTATTGTATTTATTTTTTTACTTGACAGCACTTGACAGTTATTTGCTACTGAGCGTTCTATTGCTTTAAGAATATTCTTATGCTGGATACAGCGCAAGCCGTAACGTAACGTATCGTGCCGTAACGTAACGTAAAGAATAAATCAATGCATACATATGTGACAATTTATACAGACGTAAGCCGTAACGTGACGTATCGTGCCGTAACGTGTCAAAAACCCAAAGATCGAGAACTTTTATCTTTCTACGTTACGGTACGTTGCGATATTATGAAAATTATTGCTTACCTGCGCTATAGTCTGTTACAGTACGCCACGGCACGGTACGTTACGTTACGGCTTACGCTGTATAAATCCAGCATTATTCTAGTAGGAATATTTCTGACACCGATAGAACGTACCTTTTATCTCGTCAGTAGAGAGCAAACTTGCATATGGTTTGAAATATGACCGCTAGGTCGCCGCACAACATATGGCATAGATGGCGTTATTTATTTCTCAATTTAATTTAGAATACTAATAAATTATTTTTATTAGGAAAATAATAATAAAATAAAAAAAAAATATTTTGAGACCTGAAATTTGAGGCTTCCTCGATTTAAGAGGTCCCAAGCGCGCGCTTCCTGTGCCTATGCAGAAATCCGCCACTGGTTAGTGTAGAGATAAAGATAAAACGCTTATGATAAAGCTATTTTGTACGTGAAACAAACTATAGCTCATTTATTTTATTTAATGAGTTTCACTAGCTTCAATATGTTCTTATTTTCAGTTTGATAATGTTAGAAAATTTTTCTGAAGCCGCCATGGTATTAAATAAACGCATAGACCCCGAAAAGTTACAATTGGCTTTAGAATTGGCCAAGCGAGGCGAAAATCATGATTTGCAAATAGCTATTGAAGCCAAATTGGAATTACTTAACCAGCAAAAACAAGTACGAAGTGATACCGATGTGCAAAATGCTATTGATCCTGATACTAATAATCAGGGCTTAAAAATTTCGTCTTCTCGTTTTGAAGCTTTGATGACATCGATACAAGAGAATAAAATTAATATAAATAATGATGATGATGTTGAAAATACTGAGACCGTTGACAATGAAACAGATAAATCTGCAGATAATTAGATCCGAAGATATTTTTAAAATTATTTGAAAAAACGCAAGTATTTCTTTGTTGATTTCTTATTCTTAACGTTGTTTTTCAACAACGTTATATTTACTTATCATGGACTGATATTTAATTAATTTATAAAATACGTGATTATTAGGGCAAGTTAATTTTTTTAGTGTATTACACTATTTTGTTTTCATTTAGAAAACATACTAATGTTATGGTTACTGTGAAAAATATTTTATTTTTTTATGATTGAATAAAACAGATTATCAGCATAATTTATTTATTTATTTAATTTTACAGGATTTAATTGTTTTGGAGTCTACAGTTTTATATCCGCTATACATTCTGAGTTACAGAGCAACTTCCGTTATAACATTTTTAATTATTACAATCAACATTCGTTTATTGATTGTAACAATATAAATAACTCAGAATATGTTGCAGATATGTAGTTCTGTATGTTCTGAATATAATAAAATTAAATATATATTTTTTTTATAGACAATAGTTACGTTAAAGATAACCATTGTAAAACTTACGATGCGACATTTTATTTTAATAATAAATTAATAAAGAATAATTGAGACAGATTTTAATAAAAAACTTTTTCATACCTAATTTCAAAAAATTAATTTTGCTTATTTATTCAGATGCAGAATTTTATGCTTTACAACTTTTATTTGAAGTTTTTTTTTACTTAACATAATTAGGGAAACAGGAAATTATGAAAGTATGATTTTACAAGTTAAAGTCCTATGTTCGGTTTACAAATATTCACCCGATCTAGTGCGTTTTAGGTGACTGAAATTAACCTGTAGCCACCAACCGGCAAACTTACGAACCCTTCGAATTGGTAATGGCAGCCAATCACACCGCAGGAAAATTACCAACTAAGTCGGCCATCTTAAATAAACGCAGCGCCTCTATAGGACATTTCACTCGCCATATACTCTATTCACCAGATGGCGTTCACATGAGTGCCAGTTTTATGTAGCCGAAATTAAAAAATGGCGGTCATCTGAAATTTATTGAAATATTAAAAAGTTATCATAATGTCATCGAAACTTTGTATATTATAGTCAGTAGGTGTCAAATATAAAATATTATCTACCTGCTTTCCAAATCTGACTTGACATGACACATAAAAATGACACGAGATGTCACACATCATGTACACAGACATTACATTGCGTAAACTTGTCTCCAATTTCAGCCAGTCAGAGTTCAGAACTATGCTCTATTCTCTACAATACTGAATTGGTAAGAACAAGGTATATGACAATACATGATATTTTTTTTGTTATTATGAAACTAATTTTGCATTTTTGATCAATCAGAGATCTGAATGAATTGCCCTATTGTAACAAACGCTATTTTTTTCTTGAAGCGCACTATATGAGTCGATACCTTTTCTTATTATTAATAATATATTCCGTAATTTAACCGCGGTGACCATGGTTCTGGTTAACCGTTCCGGAATGTAACCAAAACATAAGTTCAGGATCGGGGTTCCATTTCGGAATGTGTTTCCTGAAAGTTTTGGTTACTTTTTCGTGACCACAACGACCACAATTTTTTTTTCTTATAATATAAATAAAATTGTATAAACATATAATCATTATTAATATATAGGGCGCGAGCAGACACGTGACTCAAGCAGCCTTGAAGTGCTTAAAATCAGCTGATATGTGTGCAGGTGTCATTTTGACAAGAACAATGTCACTTTGGCAAGACCGATGTTTTGATTTATTTTAATTTTGAACTGTTAAAAAGTTACTATTTTTAAGTTCATGTGTTTTACTGCCTGAAAATTGTAAAATATTAACAATTTAGCAGTTCAAAATCAAAATTAATCAAAACATTGGTCTTGTCAAATTGACATTGTTTTTGTCAGTGACGTCGCGCACACAAATCAGCTGATTCCAAGCACTTCATGGTCGCTCGAGACACGTGTCTGCTCGCGCCTTATACTGATATGTATAATATTTACGGTAATATAAAATAGACAAATAGAGTTACGTTGTCACTTATTTCTAATGATGCGGTGATTCCCTGCTTTACCGACACAAATTAACCATGATGTTCCGAATCACAACCACTTTTCAATAACCATAACCTGACCACGTGAACCACAAGAAAACCATAACCACGGTTGTTGTTAAGTTACGGAATATACTATTATGTTTCGAATCTTATAGGACATGGGCAAACACTACTCGTAAAATTTACAATGATTAGCTTTGTAGAATTACAATAAAATACAGGCGATGAGATGAAGAAAGACTAAACTACTAATCCATAAAAAATGGATAAAAATTCAATAATATATTCCTATGAACAGCAAATTATTATTCACTATTTTCCCTCATTAATTTGGGATATTACTATGAAGATCTTAGAGCCATCCCGTTTTTGGTTGTCTTCGAACTTGTTTAAAATCTTCTACTTTGCGGACAGATCGTGCTGGAACTGGTGGTTTTTCTTCCTTTGGAATGAGTTTCTCAGTACTAGGCGTTGAAATTAAGTCGCTAGATACCGCAATTGCAGCATTTTCACTGTCGGATGATGATGCTCTGACTTCTTGGACTTTTTCTGTACTTGGTTTAGATTCTTCAGGAATGGTTGGTGTTACAGGAGGCTGAAAAAGGTAACAGTTTACTTTCTGAAATTATTGTAAATTAAAAATCTGTATCAATGTACTGCAGAGTTACGGAGTTTCAAACAGGATTTGTTTTTTAATACCCACCCGGTATTTATTTATGTATATAAATTCGTTGGAAATATACAAGGCCTGTCAAAAAAAGTCCGACCTTACAATTTTCAGTGGAGGGGGGACATCTTCATGTGCATGCCTGAATTTTCGCTTCGCCATCGAGTGCATCATTCGCTGGTTAATAGCTGCTGTGAGGTGTTGTTCCAATGACATGCTCCATCTCGTTCATCGCACCTGATCCAGACTTTCTTGGCGAAAAATGGAATCCCAGATTCCAGTCTTTCGTCAAACTGCCTACTCTTCAGTCATGCCTCGCTGCGACTTCTGGTTGTCTACGAAATTAAAAAGGCCACTGAAAGGATCCCGTTTTGAGATTAGAGAAGAGATAATGCGGAACGCGACTATGGAGCTGCAGACCATTCCAAAAGAAGGCTTCCAGAGGTGTTTCCAGCAGTGGAAGGATCAGTCGGCTAAATGTGTGGAGGCGCACGGGGCATACTTTGGAAAGGATTAGGGTCTCAACCTCGTCGGGTACACAATATTTTTTTACTAGCCGAAGGTCGGATTCTTTTTAGACAGGTCTCGTATAAACTACGACATAATAAAAAGGGGTCATACAAAAAATTGTATTATTTCATAAATGAAAAAATTACCTAATGTTGTGCATATATTCATCAAAAATATTTAATATTATTATACTTTTCATTCATGATTTTCTTTATAAACATTCTGAGTCTGATTCGTGGTAAAAGCCAGGCATGCGCATCAAATGAAATAACCTCATTGTGTGACCTCGTTAGGGTTATGGCGTCATTTGGCGACCGTTTTGAACATAGGGCACGGAAGATCACGTGACCTATCATATGTTTTGTCCCTTTCTCACTTCAGACTCGATCTTCAGCTCTGTCCCATGCTAACTTCAGACTGTACTTTCGACGCAGTGCGCATGCGTCAGTTTGAATAGCTGTCATATTTTTCTAGCGGTAAATTTTAAGAATGAGTTTGCGCTAGCGTGGAATTTGTTGTCATTTTGATATTTGGCGGTTCTTGTGCATATAGCGATTGATTGTGTTATTGTTATTCATTGTAGTTTTTTATTATTTGTTTCTTTTTGTTATCTTGTTATGTTGTTATTTCTTTTATTGTTATATTCTGTTGTTTGTGAGTGTTGTCATTCTTTTTCAAACGATGTTACTGCTTTGTTGGGTGCAAGTTTGTCGTCGGACGATAATATAAAACTGTTTGCTATCCCATCAAGCACCGATTATCGAGGTAATATTTAAAACCTAATCATATTTGAACATAAGTGACAATTTGTATAGGTAGGGTAGGTGTGGTAGGTCACCTACATGTGAAAAACAAGAGAAACGTCGTCTGCGGCTCGTGGCCGTTTATATTTATGAGAATATCACTTGCTGACATATTATCGATTACTCAGATTTGATAGTAGGCCGTTGATGAAGCCCTAAATTTATAAATTGTCAATAACTGTTGGTAATATTTGCTTTTTAAGTAAGAATGAAGACGAAGAGCATCCTGATCGTAATACTTATGAATCTACATATGATCACATTGTTATCGTCCATTATATTATATTATTGAAGAATTCAATAAAAACCTATTTGATTCTTATTGTCTTCATTTTATTCTCATTTGATATCTTGCTAGAAATGTGACAGTTATTCAAACTGACGCATGCGCACTGCGTCGAAAGTACAGTCTGAAGTCAGCATGGGACAGAGCTGAAGATCGAGTCTGAAGTGAGAAAGGGACAAAACATATGAAAGATCACGTGTTCTTCCGTGCCCTATATGTATTTTTCAATTTAAAATTCATTTATAAATACTATATAATTTATCATTATTTTTATTTTATATTAATATACTTTATTGCAGTAATTTATATGCAATACTTATTTCTTCAAAAGCCATTGGCTTGGAATACCCTATTAAAAACTGAAAAATCTCAAGTAGCTGTAACTCTAATGAACAATTTTAGGACATATGTTTATTTTATATAAACTTTTTTTCAATATTTTGAATCGTATAATTCGCCTGTGTATAGTCTGCCCGCCTTTTGTTACATCCTGTATATATCTGTATTTATTGTAATTTCTTACTTTAGATTCCTGCGATGGTTGCGGAGCAGGAGATTTAGACTTCGACGGTGGTGGAGGCAACATGCCTTGATCAGTTGATAGTTTTTCCGTTGGAACCGGTCTGGATATCGCAATATCTGTTGGACTGCGGGTAGGTGCTCTCCTTTTTGTTACTTTAGTGGGAGATTCTTCTCTTTTAGTCTCATCCACAATTTCCACTTTTGAATCGGGGATTTTAACATCGATTAGTTCTTCAGTGGGAACTTCCTTTTTCTCTTCTTTTGCAAGATCATCTTTTTTCTCTTCTTCCATCGGTTCAAGTTCTTTATCTTCAGTTATTTCTTCACTTTTTTCATCAGATTTGACTTCAGGTTTTTCTTGTAGTACAGGTGAAGTTGGTTTTGATTTTATCGGCGTTGCAGGTTCAATGACAACCGATGGTGTCGACATTACCGACTTTTTCTCTTCCTCTGCCGTGTCCGTAATTTTTATATCAGGAGTTTGCAGTTTCGTGAGCTCTTCAGGAGTGACTGGTTTGCTAAGAGGAGTTACAATTCCTTCAGGGCTTTGTGGTTTTCTGGTAGGAGGTGTAGGAGACTGTGGTTTGCTCGGAGGTGATTTAGCTCTATCAAGACTCTTTGTTTTACTTGGAGGTGAACTGCTAGTATCCATAGACTGTGCAGATTTGGATGGTTGGGGTGAGATTGTTCGACCTGAGGGTTTTGTGGTCATTTGGGCCATGATGGAAGTTGGTGTCAAGGGGCGACTGGCAGCTGTTTGGACGTGTAAGTTAGTTGAAGCTGAAAAGTATAAATATTGTGTAATAGTATTTTAATTTTTATGTAACAAATAACAATACGAGTATGTTTTTCTTTAAAAACAGAGCATTTAAGCTGTATTTTTGCTTCTTCTGTAAAAATCTCTAAGAGTTAATCCATTTTCAAAATGATCGATTCATATGTACAGGTGTTTCATGTTCGATGATTTTTTAAGGTATCTTGGGTAATATTAGCGATAGATCAAAACCGTTTGCACATTGCAGGGTCAACTTTTCGAGAAAAGTTTAATAGTCACCACAGGAATTTTCGATCTTCTTTTGTTTCTAAGCTACAGGCAAAAACTCGTTTTTCGCTCATTTTGAAAATATGTCATATCTTATTTATTATGATAGTTAGAGAAAAATTGTTTTTACAAAAAAATACCATTTTTTAAATAGAATAAAATGGCGTAATTAGATTTTTTTAAAACTCAATAATTCTCGATATATAACACAAACTTATGATTTTTTAAATGGGAACCTATGTTGAATATAGTCTCATCTTTTTGATTATTTTATAAGCTTTTCAAAAATGTTTGACAAGTCTGCACTCTTTTGTTTTAAACAAGAATAAAAGATGAATTATTAATTTATTTAGGTGAAATAATTGAAAATGATTAAGAAACAAGTGAAAAAATCTATTACAGATCATCATATGTATATTTTTATTAGTATTTGTTTCAGTTTTACTCATTTTTACCTCTTGCTAAGAGAAGTATTGAATTCATGCTAAAAAATTGCATATCCAGATTTTAGTGAATAAGCACGTTTTAAGGTCCCTAGCATACGATTATAACATTTTTACGATGATGTCCGTATGTGTGTGTGGATGTTGGATCCACGATTTCTCAAATACTATAAGACTTAAGGCATTTTTAACTACGGATTCCTCAATCTAACAATAATGGGAAGAGTTTTGGTAACAATTGGACAACCGGAAGTAGTAGTTACAAGAAAAAAATTATTATTTATCGAAAATTTATGTAAATACTCATATTAAAGAACGTTAAATTCTTTATTCGATAAATATAAATTCATTATTATATCTTCTATAGATTTAGAGATAAAGAAATCTCAGATTAAACTACTTCAAGGCAAGAAATTCAAATGTTTGTAATTGACACATAAATGTCACTGTCAAAAATATTTGTATGACACTGTCAAAAATATTTGTACATGAAGATAAGAAAATAAAAAAAAAGTCAACAACGCAAAAGAGTTTACGTAAAAAAGAATATAAAAGGAATTTGCGAAAAAATGACGAATATAAAGAAAAAGAAAGTAGAAAAAGAAAATTTCAGGATATTGAATATAAAGAAAATGTATGTATTGTACATAATTTATATTAAAATATCCCATAGATTTTGCAAATATATGTGAGAATTATTTTGCAGTGAGACATGAATATACAGGGTGATTCATCTGTCTGTCCTCTCTTTATAACTCCTTTATTTAAAGTCAGATAGAAAAACTCTTCAAATATAATTTATATGATATAGTATTATCTATCTACGTACCATATCCATTTGTATACAGGGTGCTCCTTTTAAGCGCAACAATATGTAACTTTATATTTCTTAATAGAACACCCTATATTTATTTATTTATTTTGATAGTAAATTCGATTCCTTTTAAAAAAGTATTAAGTAATAAGGGGTCTAAAATTATAAATTAAGAAGTTATTTACCTTTATTCGTTGAATGGTATGTTTCTATCATGTTATTATTAACAAAGTAAGATATGGATAATATGATCAATTGTTTCAAATTTAAACAAACAAGTTGTCCAAATACTCTTAGTTTATCATTGTTGAAGTTGATGTGAAAATGAATAATACAAATTATAGTAAAGATGAGATGGTTAATATAATATTTATAATAGAAAAATCTATTGAAGTTGAAGTACAAGTTTTTGAGAATTTATTATAATTTTGCATTATTTAGTCTGTCACTAAAATTTAATAGTTTTTTTGGAATTAGTGTAATGTTTAAAATAAGTATTAATAAAAAAGGATCAAAATTTTGTATTATATTATGATTTTTTCCACTCTGAAGTACTATTTTTTATGAACGTAAATAAGTTCTTAATTTATAATCACACATCAACTTCAACAATGATAAACTAAGAGTATTTGGACAACTTGTTTGTTTAAATTTGAAACAATTGATCAAATTATCCATATCTTACTTTGTTAATAATAACATGATAGAAACATACCATTCAACGAATAAAGGTAAATAACTTCTTAATTTATAATTTTAGACCCCTTATTACTTAATACTTTTTTAAAGTGAATCTAATTTACTATCAAAATAAATAAATAAATATAGGGTGTTCTATTAAGAAATATAAAGTTACATATTGTTGCACTTAAACGGAGCACCCTGTATACAAATGCATATGGTACGTAGATAGACAATAATATATCATATAAATTAAATTTGAAGAGTTTTTCTATCTGACTTAAAATAAAAGAGTTATAAAGAGAGGACAGACCGATGAATCACCCTGTATATATTTGTATTTAGAAATATTTTTCGTATTATGCATACAACAAGGTAAAATATCTCGCGAGAGGTTATGTGCTGGCCACATCAGATTTTTTCAATTTATTTACTTCAAAAGCATATTAAATCTTTTTTCCGGATTGTCAGCCAACTCTAACGTCGATAAATAGTAATTTAACTAACCCAAAAAAATGGGTTACGAATAAATTTGAGAACATAATTAATAGATATAGAATCAAAATTAAAAAAATGATGATCTGTAATAAATTTTTTCATTTGTTTCTTAATAATTTCCAATATTTTCACCAATAAATTAATAATTCGTCTTTTATTCATGTTTAAAACAAAAGAATGTAGACTTGATATATATCATTGAAAAGCTTATAAAATCAGCAAAAATATGAGACTATTTTCAATATAGGTTCCCATTTAAAAAATCATAAGTTTGTGTTATATCTCGAAAATTATTAAGTTTAAAAAAAATCTAATTACGCCATTTTATTTTCTATAAATAACGGTAAAAAACTTGTTAAACATTTTTTCTCTAATTATCATATAAGATATGAGATATTTTCAAAATGAGCGAAAAACGAGTTTTTGCCAGTAGCTCAGAAATAAAAGAAGATCGAAAATTCCTATGGAGAAAATGTCACAGAAACTTAACATAAGAAAATTGTTGCGATAGCATGTTGTTTTCATAGCTAGGTAGATAACTTAAAAAATCTCTCCTCATACTTACAGCCAATAGGAGCACCAATAACATCTTCAACATCTTGCTTAATCTCTTTAAGAATTTCTTTCAGACTAGAGCCAGTAGTATCGGGCATCTCAATAGGCGAAGCAGACCTGGAACTGTCTGGTAAAGGACTTTTCAGCACAAGCTTACGAGCTTCTTCCATGGCCCGTTGGAGGTATTGTTGATTTCGGTAAGCGTCTTTATTGTTGCAGCGGCCGATCTGAGAGCTTGAAACAATAAATTGTAAATTTTAATAAGTGCGTACATAAGTTGTTGATATAAATGAAGATCAGTAAACTTACGATTCACAGACGCCTTGAACGACTTGTCCCCATTTGTGAGAGCTGGAGTTTAAGACTGCCAATTTGGCTATTCGACGGAATCTGTAATTTTAAATAAATTATATAATAGTTATTTGTATATCAAGGCCGCGAAATCACTCTTTAGCGTACCGAGAGAAAAATTGTCGCCGAGGCCGCTTGCGGCCGAGGCAAGACAATCTCGAGGGTGCTAAAGGATTTCGCGGACAAGGTGTACACAATATTTTTTGTGCAACCGTAAAAAATATGTAATTACAAATTTTATTAATTTTAAACAGTTTCATTATATATAGAAAGTTAGCTTTCACGGTGGCTATGGGATTAACATTTGATAAACAAAACCATGCAATTTTCAAGTGTCAAAGTGATTATTTACCTAATTTCGCGGCCGCTACCATGACAACGTCCGCGAAATGAATTTCCCGGCCGTTGCCATAACAACGGTTGCGAAATTTGATTTCGCGGCCTGTATTGCGGCTGCGAAATGCTTATTTCGCGTCCGGTTGCACAAAAAGTAAATTAAAGTAAGCAGGGCGTACTTCGCTAAGGAGTCTTCATTCTCTGGCGGTGGTTGTGTAATAAGTTGTTCCATGTCGTCGTCGCCAGCTACAGGAGCAACATGGAAATCTTTCATCAGACGACGTTCCCAGATTTTCATTCTCTTCCCCAGTACGGCTGAAAATTTGATAAATTTACATAAATATAATAACGTTATTTTCCACAATGTAAGATGTTTATAATTTAATTTGTAACAGAAAATTTTAATAAAATTTTTCTCCATACTTAGTCCATAGTTATCCCATTCCCAAAAACCCATTTTGCAATTACATTACTTCCTTACTATCAACCCTTAGAAAAAATTTCAATAAAATAACAAGATTTTTTATTCCAAGAATTATTAATGTTGTTTATTATATTGAACAATTTGTGTAATGTATATTAAACATAAATCAATAAATAGAAATTATAATTATATAATACCTATTTCATTTATACTCCCACTTTTTAAATTTCAGATGATTTCAGAGAATGTTCGAAAGGTAGGTATCAGAAAATATAAATGATATTTATGTAATAAGTTTCAATGTCAGTGTGTTTTCCGCACAAGACGTGAAAATGGACATATTCGCTTATGAAATGTATATAATTGCAGGTAAGAATGCTAAGGGATCCTGAAAATGTTTTTTAGCGTGCATAGATGCTACCTGAAAGTAGCATCTATGCACGATTAAAAATTTTTTACCGTGCATAGATGCTACCTGAAAGTAGCATCTATGCACGATTAAATTTTTTTTAGCGTGCATGGATGCTTCCTGAAAGCATCTATGCACGATTAATTTTTTTTTACCGTGCATGGATGCTTCCTGAAAGCATCTATGCACGATTAAATTTTTTTTACAGTGCACTTGAAAAAAAATTGATTTTTTAAAATATTTCCTAAACTAACAGAGTTAGAAATTTGAAAGTAGTAATACTATAATTCCAAAAATTATAATTCTTTCGTATTCCTCTTCATTTTTTATAGGTTATAGATCTACCCTGTTTACCACTTGCTTTCTTAAAATATCGATTCCGGTAGCTATAACCTGATAAACAGCTGTTTACCGGTAACAGTTCATTGTTAGAATTTTCGTAAATGCCTTATATAACTGACGGAAGGTAATGTGCTGGCCACATCAGATTTTTTTGTTTAACAAGTGTTGCGTTCTGAATCAAAATGTAATTTTTTGTAAAGAACGAACCTGTCAAATTTCAATTAGGTGATTTTTAAATCCTTGGCCCTCGGCCCTTGAAACTTAAGTATGTTAATCTACGACTCTTACATTTCAACGGAATCTAAGGGAACGCGAAATTTCAAGGAAATCGCTGAAGTCCCAGCCGTTTCCGAGATACGGCCCCTCAAAGTTTTCCGAAGGTTTTTTAGTTGTAATTCATTTATTTGCAGGACGAAAGGGATGAAAATAGGGTATTTAGAGTATTTCAACCTGGCCTTTCGATTGGATTAGTATCGTTTTCCAGTTATTCGTGTTTAAGGTTATTTACGCTTCAAGAGCGTAAGGGTCAATTTATATGTAGGTACCCCAAAATTTAGTTACAATAGATGTCTTTTGCAGTCTCTAGGAAGTTTTACATTTTTATAAAATTATATGTATATCACTTCACTTAATTGATTTGTGGTATATTAACGTTAAATGTAATGAAATGTATCCTTTTTTAAAAATCTTTTATTAAAAAATATAAATAAATAAAATTACAGTAAATGCTATATATACAGGTGTTTCCTTTAAAACAACCAGCGCTTTTTTGGGCGAACTAATGACTTTAGAAAAAAATGTTATATACAAGAAATGATCAAGAATAAGGGGCTAATTTATTAATAATAACAAACCGAAAATTCGACCAGTGGTTCTCAAACGGCAGAACAAAATTCTATTTTTTTTAAATGGTATCCTATATAATTTTTTAGCCCATTAGATAGAGAATTTTTTTCTGATTTCAACGATATAAGTATGGTATAGGGTTGTATCACAATTATTTCGAGAAAGATGGTATTAAAAATGTTATAATATTACAATAGGCTATGCAATACACTAATACACATGTATTGATACGTCTGTTGCCTAGTTACGCTAGTAGTAAACCCATTTTGTATTACATTATTTCTAGTTTTTAATGCCATTTTTCTCAAAATAATTGTTATACAACCCTATGCTATATTTATATTGTTGAAATCAGAAAATAATATTCTATTTAAAGGGCTAAAAATTATATAGGGTGCTATTTAAAAAAATATAATTTTGTTCTACCGTTTGAGAACCACTGGTTAAATATTCGGTTTGTTACTCTTCATACATTATGCCCTTATTCTTGATCATTTTTGGTATGAAACATTTTTCTCTAAAGTTGTTAATTCGCCCAAAAAAGCGCTGGTTGTTTTAAAGGAAACACCCTGTATATTTACAGATTTTGAACAATTGTACGAAATATACAAACAAGCACTATTTAATGATCAAATTTTATTTAATATACACTACATTAATTACCATTAAGTTGTCTAAGCAGGAAATAAAAATAGCATATTTTGTAACAAATACAGAAAAACATCTATTTGCCATTTATGTGTTTCCTGTACTCGACTTTATTTTGTGCTTAACATTCTCACCTCATTGGATGTCCTTCTATACAAGTGGTATAATAATCTTTTTCTATTATTATACATTTTTCCCAAAGTTTTACCAACATTAATTAATTTCTAACTTAAATATAACGACAAATTATATTTCAAGCCTTTTAGCAAGCTTAAATTTGGCGGTTCTTATGTTTACATAACAAGGGTTTAGGAACAATAACATAAATATGATTGGTCTAAAATCGTGGGTTAAAGTGTGAGAAATAAAAGGCATCTCCACTATGGAATTAAATCAAAATCATAAAAAATGTAATAACATTTACCTGTTAGAAAGAATTCCAAATTATATAATTTGTATCAAAATAATACTACTTATACATGCATACATACATACATAAAACCACGCACAAAACCCGAAAAAATAAAAATAACATCATCCAAAAAATAATCACTCTCTCTTTCAACAACATTATTACTAACCTGACATCATAGGTACAACATATATCCCTCACTCTTACCATATTAAAGTGACAGATTTTCGGTAGCGAAAAACCGCAACCGGACCACAATAATAGTTACGAAACAATCATCCTTCGCCACACATTCCTGTCTAAGCACACTTCTTTCGCCTCGGCCACATTCATAATCGCATTCATACACGCTCTTCTTCTCTTCCCAGTCGGAAACTTTCTCTCTTTTAGTACCTTATCAATCACATCCATCCACTTACACACTGGACGGCCACGCAATCGAATACCCTCAATTTCACCAAGATATATACGCTTTCCAAGCCGTTCACTCTTCATTCTCTCCACATGACCAAACCATCCCAACTGGGTCATTCCTACTCTCTTAACAACATTCTTCCTAACCGCATACATTCTTCATACACCAAATTATTCCTCACGCGATCCCGTCTTACATTGCCCTATCTGTAAATTTGTAAACTTCGCATTTATAGATCAATCGTAAGCTACAAATTTACGAATTTCACAGCTATATCAAAATTTGTTTACCTTACTTTATGATAGGGATCTATGACAATGTTGCTAGGCAACCCCTACATAAACATTTCCAACCCGTGGGGTGGAAGTGAAAACTGTTATTTTCAACCCAAGAGATTGTCATTACAGTTAGTAATAGCGTATTTCCCAACCTGCAAAAGGTTAGGAATCGACATATTACGATAACGATTGTGAATTAAACGATATTACATTTGTTTGTGATTTTGTTTCAAATGTAAACGAAATAAATAATAAAAATAAAATAATAATATTAATATTATTTCGAATTTTAAATGGCACCCGTGAGGTGCCGCCTGGTAAACGCCCGCACGGTACAAATACGTCATCATCATTGCAGATATCTGCGTACAAAGCAGATTGGCACATCCCAGTGGCGGATTTAGAAAATTATAATAGGGGGGGGGGCAATAAATTCAGAAAAACAAATTTTAAATATATAGGGTGAGCACCCCTCTCCCTCACCTCGTTTGCTTTTGTATTGTAATAAATTGCCCATATAAAAGTTTTGTAATTTTAAATATGCTATTTGATGACAGATGTAAATATTTTTTTTATAAAGTCTGAACTTTTATTTTAAAATTGCAACCTATAATTATTTTACTAAAATATAAACCCCCATTTTTTGTCTTTTTAATGATGTATTTGGGGTCCTGCACCATAACAAAATATAATAAAATGTACACTTTACACTTAAAGTATTACTCAATAAACAGCGATTAAGATGAAGAAAACAATTTTTTAATGATTACTTTTTGAGATATTTGAGGTATGTTGTCAGTGTCACTGTGACGTCACATTAGTTGTACCTTTCTTTCGCTGCTTACTATAGAACTTGTGCGAGAGAAAGATATAGCAACAGGAGTCGCCGTGACGTCACGTTGACTTTACAAATCAAATTCAGTTAAACCAAAAACAATTAAGACTTTTTAATACTACAAATTGCTTCAAAATTAAAAGAACTTTCATTTAAAATATAAAAAAATCAGACTGCAGGATCCCAAACAAGTAAATGAGTTTGAGAAATATGAGAAATAATGTTTATTCAAATATTCTAAGTAGCCATGTGAAAATAAATAAAATGCAACAATGTTATACAAAACAAGTTAAAACATCAAATTAAGTACCTAATAAGAATAACTTAAGACAAAAAATGGCGGTTTATATTTTAGTGAAATAATTATTGTTTGCTATTTAAAAAATAGAAGTTGATAGTCGTATCTTTTAAACGTGATTTTATTAAAAATATCTACATCTGCCATCAAATAGTATAATTTAAATAATAAAGCTTTTATATAAACCAATTGTTCTATTACTTACAATAAAAAAAAGTTAGGGGGGGCATCTCCAAAATAATTCGGAAAATTGTGTATTTTTATTAGTATGTTTATTTTTTTATTTATCTATGATGTGTAATACGTGAATGATAATACGTAATAATGAAATTTTTAAAATAACAGGGGGGGCAATGGGTAATATGCCGTGATGATATATTTATTTTTTATTTTATGTAAACGAAATAAATACAAAATGAAATGTTCTTCAATATTTGCTACACAGTAAAATAAAGTGAAAAGATCTATTGCCCACACTTGAACCCATTACAACAAGCAATAAACAAATTTCTAGCTTTGTACACTAAAGGAAAAAGTGCTATTTTCCATACGCAGAAAAGTAAACGTACTCTTTTCCTTCCTGTCTGCTGATGAAACATCCATGCCGCTGCGTTCAAGAATCTCGAGAAGTTCGTAGCGGAAAGCGGAAATATCACCTTTAACCTCGTTGATGTCGTCCTCCGTGACTGGGTCTTCTTCACATTTTCGATGCATCGTAGATACATAACGCCAAACCAACGCACGCATCACGGCAGTGTAGCGGTAGTCGCGCTCTTTTTCTTGTCGGTTACGTCGCTAGAAAAACACAATCATTTGTTAAAAAAAATATTATTCTAATGAAGTAATGAATGAGGTGTTGCAAAAAAATTAACATATCTTTTTTCTTCTGAAATTCGAATAAGTACGTTCTACAGTGTTATTAAATTTGATTTTCTGTTCAAATTTCTGTATATATTAAGTACAGAAGCAGTTTAAAAATAAACTTTTTGAATTGGCGCCAAATTACATTGCCCGTGACGTCAGAATTACATTAGCCAATAACAAAACTGGAAAGATGATGAAAAAAAAAACAAATGTATCATACATCAACGTCAAAGATTGCTTTAATGACATCTGTGTGACATAAGGTCTGACTTATAGTGCAGCGTGATTTTTGGTTCTTTAGCGTATTTCTTAGTTATTTATTATTATATTATAGCGTTATATTTCACAGTTTAATGCCCAGTATTATAAAATATGGATAAGTAAAGCACTAGCAAAGTAAAATTTACTCCTGAAGTATAATAGTTTTTTTCCAGAGATTTTCGTCAAAATAAGAATAAAAATACACCCTCATTGGTTAGGTTCCTTTGAAAGGCGAAAGGAGAAACGGAAATTCAAACATTGTAATTTCAAAGACAATTTTCTTGTGAATAAAGAATAATACGAAAAAATTAAAAAATAGGGGCTAAATATTTTTTCTTATTCTTTTGATTAAGCAAAGAAAAAAAAATCTGATGTGGCCAGCACATAACCTCTCGCCAGATATTTTACCTGGTTGTACGCATAAAACGAAAAATATTTTTAAATACAAATACATATTCATGTCTCACTACAAAATAATTCTCACATATATTTGCAAAATCTATGGGATATTTTAATATAAATTATGTACAATACATACATTTTCTTTATATTCAATATCCTGAAATTTTCTTTTTCTACTTTCCTTCTCTTTTTCTTTATATTCGTAATTTTTTCGCAAATTCCTCTTATATTCTTTTTTACGTATATTCTTTTACGTTGTTGACTTTTTTTTATTTTCATAGTCTTCATAATAATGTACAAATATTTTTGACAGCGGCATACACATATTTTTGACAGTTACATTTGTGTGTCAATTACAAACATTTGAATTTCTTTCCTTGAAGTAGTTTGATTTGAGAATTTTTACATCAAATTATTTTATATGCATTTCTTTATCTCTAAATCTATAGAAGATATAATAATGAATTTATATTTATCGAATAAAGAATTTAACATTCTTTAATATAAGTATTTACATAAATTTTCGATAAATAATATTTACATGATTTTTTTCTTGTAACTACTACTTCCGATTGTCCAATTGTTACCAGAACTTAATCAACTCTTCCCATTATTGTTAGATTGAGGAATCCGTAGTTAAAAATATCTTAAGTCTTATAGTATTTGAGTTATCGTGAATCCAACATCCACACACACATCCACACACGCACACACACCTTAAAACGTGCTTATTCACTAAAATCTGGATATGCGATTTTTAGCATGAATACAATACCTCTCTTAGCGAGAGGTAAAAAAACGTGCAACCCCTCATTGGCCAGCACCAATATTTTTGATATAAATATTTATGCAAATAAATATAGAGAAAAAATCAAATGCAGTTAAACTAAAAACTTTTTCTACAGTCTATATACAAAGTAGCCATTTGCGCTCTCTTTTGTCAACGCAAAATGTCACTTTGCCGGTCTAGAGCGACAAAGTAGAAAAAACGCTCGCTCCTCAAATTTCTAACTATACAATGTTGAGAAACGTTACTTGGCTACATTCTTAATGGAAACGTTTAGTCAGGAATTAATGACACTGTAGTTACACATTACCCACTTACATAACCAAACAAAATGCTGCACTGCTGTGAAAATAAAATAGGGCATTCATTTACAAAAACGAAAGTATAAAATGCTTAGATTAGATTGAAGCAATAGCTCAAGAAGAATGGAAAATACCGATAAGTAAAAATAAATAAAAATAAATTTTTGTTATGGTGGAGGACCCCATTGTGGCGACTGTAGAAAAAATCTTGTGTGTGTTTCGAGCGCAAATGGACATTGTCGATTTCGAGAGAATGCCTCGCTCCTGCGTCGCGCGGCAAAAACCTCTAATCGACAATGTCCCATTTTGCGCTCTTAATACATAAATAGCTATTTTAATCCTATGAACTGCTTCAAAATTAAAAGAACTTTCATTTAAAATAATTTAAAAAATCATAGTGCAGGACACCTTGCCTTGATCGTTATAACAATGATAGCCCCATTCCCCCCTGGTTTCTAAATATGTAATATAAATTATTATAGGAAATTTGTATGCCAATATTTGTTTGACTGAAACTTATACGCCTCGCCAGAATTTATAAGATAAAACATTTGTAAGCGTGGAAATTAATAAACTTCTATAGTAAACAGAAAATTACAAGAAAATTTAATGTACGACTTTTTTTATATTTCCTGAATTTATTTAGATATTTTTGGTAAAAGTTATTTTAGAATAAAATTGAATCCTATGTTCAATATGTTTATTTTCTTTACACACACAAGCAAGACAGAAAAAAATCTTACTGTTGCGATATTTTATGATTATATTATTATATATTTGTTTGAACTTGATAGCGGCAAATTGACAGTGAAATAATTTAAAAATCTGATATGGCCAGCACATAACCTCTCGCCAGATATTTTTTTTTCATTTTCTTTATATTCGTCATTTTTCGCAAATTCCTTTTATATTCTTTTTTACGTATATTCTTTTACGTTGTTGACTTTTTTTTTATTTTCATAATGATGTATAAATATTTTTGACAGTGGCATACAAATATTTTTAACAGTGACATTTATGTGTCAATTACAAACATTTGAATTTCTTGCCTTGAAGTAGTTTGATCTGAGATTTATTACATCAAATTATTTTATATGCATTTCTTTATCTCTAAATCTATACAAGATATAATAATGAATTTATATTTATCGAATAAAGAATTTAACGTTCTTTAATATAAGTATTTACATAAATTTTCGATAAATAATAATTAGATGATCTTTTTCTAGTCACTACTACTTCCGGTTGTCCAATTGTTACCAAAACTTAATCAACTCTTCCCATTATTGTAAAATTGAGGAATCCGTAGTTAAAAATGTTATAAATCATAGTATTTGAAAAATCGTGGATCCAACATCCACACACACACACACCCACACGCGCACACGCACACACACACACACGCACAGGCACACGCACACATACTCACACCCAGACCCACACGCACACGCGCGCACACACACACATACACACGCACACGCGGGCATCACCGAAAATGTGATGCGGGTTCTAGGGTCCTTAAAACGTGCTTATTCACTAAAATCTGGATATGCGATTTTTAGTATGAATTCAATACTTCTCTTACCGAGAGGTAAAAATCTGATGTGGCCCACACCAAACCTCCCGCTATTTATTTTTTATTAATTGAAATATACATATACACATACGTACATTTAGTTATTGCGGAAACTGTATTAAGAGCCATTCCATATAACTATGGTTCTATTTACTATTTTCTATTTAAAACGTTAACTATTATTAATTTGAAATGATTAGTTCTTTGACAGTGACATTTATCTGTCAGTTACATACATTTGAGATATGAACTGTGTATCCAAGGAATTTTGCTTATTATTGAAAGCGTAGGCTCCGGGATTAAAATTATAGATAATTTTTTTAATTTATCCATAAAATATATAGAAAAAGTATTTTTGTGCAACCGGACGCGAAATAAGCATTTCGCAGCCGCAATACAGGCCGCGAAATTAAATTTCGCAACCGTTGCTATGGTAACGGCCGCGAAATTCATTTCGCGGACGTTGTCATGGTAGCGGTCGCGAAATTAGGTAAATAATCACTTTGACACTTGAAAATTGCATGGTTTTGTTTATCAAATGTTCATCCCATAGCCATCGTGAAAGCTAACTTTCTATATACAATGAAACTGTTTAAAATTAATAAAATTTCTAATTACATATTTTTTACGGTTGCACAAAAAATATTGTGTACACCTTGTCCGCGAAATCCTTTAGCGCCCTCGAGATAGTCTTGCCTCGGCCGCAAGCGGCCTCGGCGACAATTTTTCTCTCGGTACGCTAAAGAGTGATTTCGCGGCCTTGATATACAAATAACTATTGTATATCAAGGCTGCGAAATCACTTTTTAGCGTACCGAGAGAAAAATTGTCGCCGAGGCCGCTTGCGGCCGAGGCAAGACTATCTCGAGGGCGCTAAAGGATTTCGCGGACAAGGTGTACACAATATTTTTTGTGCAACCGTAAAAAATATGTAATTAGAAATTTTATTAATTTTAAACAGTTTCATTGTATATAGAAAGTTAGCTTTCACGATGGCTATGGGATGAACATTTGATAAACAAAACCATGCAATTTTCAAGTGTCAAAGTGATTATTTACCAAATTTCGCGACCGCTACCATGACAACGTCCGCGAAATGAATTTCGCGGCCGTTACCATAGCAACGGTTGCGAAATTTAATTTCGCGGCCTGTATTGCGGCTGCGAAATGCTTATTTCGCGTCCGGTTGCACAAAAATAACTATTATGCAAATCTGTAGAAAATTTAATAAATAAATGGTATTAAAAACTAGAAATAATGTATTAAAAATGGGTTTATTACTAGCGTAACTAGGCAACAGGCGTATTGCATAGCCTATTGTAATATTAGAATATTATTTTAATACCATATTTCTCGAAATAATTGTTATACAATCCTATATCATATTTATATCGTTGAAATCAGAAAAAAATTCTCTATCTATTGGACGAAAAAATTATATAGGTACCCATTTACAAAAATATAATTTTATTCTGCCGTTTGAGAACCAATGGTCGAATTTTCGGTTTGTTATTATTAATAAATTAATCCCTTATTCTTGATCATTTCTTGTATAACATTCCCCTTATTCTTGATCATTTCTTGTATAATATTTTTTTCTAAAGTCACTAGTTCGCCCAAAAAAGCGCTGGTTGTTTTAAGGGAAACACCCTGTATGAAGCAAATAAACATGAGGGTCGGTTTTATAAAGAAATTTAATCATCACTTAAAATTTACTTTCACAGTAAATTTAATGAAATGAAAAAGTGCAACGCGCTTTTTTGACAGCAATGATACAAATGTCATAAGAACATAGAAACTGATTAGAATTTGTTCATTTCATTAAATTTACCTGACAATTAAATTTTAAGTTTAGTTTAAATTTCTTTATAAAACTAGCTCCTGATTCATAAATTGTATTTTATTTTTAAAAAATAAATCCTTTTGTGTTAAAAATATAAATATATTCATACCTTTGTAGACATTCTGCGTAGTTTATCTTTTTTTCGTATTCCCAATAATTTTATCAAAAGCTTTGGAGTTGGAAAAATATTAAACGGTGGTGGTAAAGTTGCACTTTCTTCAAAGTAGCTCATCCATAATCTGGTTCGGGCGAATTTCCATTCGACATCGGAATGTTCCTGAAAAATTATTAACATTTAATACTTGAATACTGAGTAAGCAAGTTGTTAACTTACGTCAATAATGGCATACGAGTTGGACATCATAGCAATGAGTAGGTTCAATAATACAATGACGTTTATCACGGAGTATGAACCAAACATGAGTAAACCCCAGAAACGGGTGTAAGATTTGATGCCAGCAAGTTCGAAATTTTCCAAGCCGACCATACCGAAACTGGCCCAAAATAGGGACTGGGATGCTTCAAATACACTGAAACAAAAAAAGTTTAAAGATGTGTAAAGTTGGTACTTTACAACATTGTTTGCAATGTGTAAAAGTAAACGATTTTCATATTTTATTTACTTTACACGTTACGGAGTTACCACCATCAATACACGTGTGGCATTTAAGTTGTCTTATCTAAAATTAGTTTTTTCTGTACATTCATGTTGGTAATACTGACTGAGTACTGCAGTGTTCAACTTCAGATTTTTTATCTGTCATTTGTCAAATTTGACACGAATGCTATTTAAGGTCGTGTAAAAAATCTTGTATGCAACTCAAATGTAAGGCTTGATTTACATTAGCGCTAGAATGACGGTATATCAATTAAACGGTATATTACATTAGACGGTATACTTATATTCTCGAAAGATGACTACAAGGATGACTATTCAAGGTCATTTGTTTATAGCAGTAGCTTAGCAACATTTTGTATTAGAAAGAGAAAGATTATTTGACCTCTGTCTATATAATTTATGTGGTGTGACAGATTTACGTAAATAGTGATATTACTTTCTAACACACTATAAATAATAATGACATGTCGTAGAATTACACATACCTAATTATCTACTATTGGGATTTTCAAGTATCAAGAGATAGCGCTGATCGCATTAAACAATGGTACACTTTATGTTGACATTTGTAAGTGTAGCATTGCTGTCAATTGTGTTTTTTTAGTTTTCGTGTTATTTTCTCATTTATTAATATTTTATTTATAATTCAAGTATTCAATAGAGTTTTTGTAGTCATAGTAGTTTCATGAAAATGTCAAATATGTACCAATGTTTGTGGTTCTAATATTCGCCGCTAGTAAGCGTTTTCTTATTTGAAATTCCCAATAGTGCCCTCTGTGCTATTATTTTTATAAGTTAAGTCTATGTTTTTGTATTTTGCAAAAACATAAGTTAGGAATATAAATCTTTCAGTAAGAAAAAAAAAACATAATTTTCAAATGAATTACTCTTACTTTTTCAGTTAAAATGTGTCCATAAATATTTCATGTTGCACGCCTATGTATACGAAATGCAATGAAGTTATCTGCAAGTAATATTATATCAGACGGCTCACAAATGACCTTGAATAGTCATCTTTAGTGAAAAATAGTTTACCACGACGGTACGAACATAATAATATACCCTGACAATATAGTTTTGTCTTATTATGACATGACAGTTTGTTGTGCATATGTCATGTCTCTATCAAAAGTAGAAAATATCGTACAATGTTTAAAAATTTCACAAATACCGACTTGAAAATGAAGAAAATTTTACAAAACGATACTATTTTTTATGTACTTTCTGTAATAATCTGTAGTGTATATTTCACGTTTTTGTTATAAGCAGAGAACTTTTGTTCAATAAATGATAAATGTATAAGTATAATCATTTCTAGCTTATTTTGACTACATTTTGGTTTAACTAAAAGAGAAATAAGAAAAAGTCAAAAACATGTCAAATGTCAATCAGTTACTAGTATATGTTTACTTTCACTCGGCTGATTTTGGTATGAACGTCAATTTCAAGTGCACGCACTCTTAAAACGCAACCTTCCATTGTCCCTTGCATGGAAATACTACGCTGTTACTATAATATAAAATATTTTTTCAATAGAAACAAAACTATATTGTACCCTGGTTGTATCGCTAATGTAAATCAGTAAATATCACTGGGCCGTCATCGTACTGAGAACGTAGATGTAAATGGGTCCATTAAAATACATTGGACCCAGAAGTATCGTACCGTTATTGTACCGTCATTGTATCGCTAATGTAAATCAAGCCTAAATAAGTAAGTTTGATGACATTCGGTCAATAATTTTCGTGATGACGCTTGACTTCATATCATAAAGCTTATGTTTATACTCTTGTTGTATGAGTAACTATTCCAGTAAACATTTTTACAACTTAACGTTTAATATAATTTTATTCTTTTATGTAGATTAAATAAATTTACGAGTAAATATTTGCTGAGATTACGAAAACAATTTTAAAAGATCGATTGTAAAATATAGGAGAAAAATTAAAATACGTTGAATAATTGAAAATTATGTTTGTTTTATAATTACAATGTAATGCGGTAAGGTTATAGTTAAAAAAAATGAAGACATACTTTCCAAAACTTCTCCATTTCATACAAGAATCGCCAGCATTGTCCCAATCTGGTAGTCCTCCTGGTAATGTGTAACATTTCTTTCTCTCCAGATCAGCGAAGTACCATAGTAGTTGATTCAGCCCTGAAATTGAATTTTAATGTTACTTTTTATTTTGACAATTACAGTGCCAATTTTATATATCTAGCGAGCCGAAACGCAATAGACCATTTTAATTTAAAAAGATAGAACATATGCGCAATGGAGATTTTCGCAAAGTGAGAACAACTGAGATCCATGGCGTTTCTTTCTAAAAAAAAAATAGACGTAAAATGTGAGAAATATGTCAGATAACTTTAAAAAGTCTTATCGAAATAACTTACAAAAGCTTTTATTGAAGTTAAAATGTCTAGCGATGCAAATTTTCACCGAGAATACAGGTATTTTAAGGACTGCAATATTTTTGACGTTTCGTTTGACAGTCTAACTGGCAGTTGTTCGCGACATTTTCTTACTATTTGCAGCGATAGAAAGAGATATACCTTGTTCCACTTAAGCCATTCAGTATTGCAGAGAATAGGGAATAGTTTTACCTTTCTGATTGGCTGAAATTGGAGACAAGAGACAAGTTTACTCAATGTAATTTCGGCTATTTAAAACTCTGCTGAATGGCTTAAATGGAACAAAGTATAGTCGTTAAATTGAAAACGTCTATTAGGATCTCGTACTTTTTTATTTTAAAAATGTAATAAATTGTTAAATAAGAAAATAAAAAATACGAGGATGTTGTTCCAGCAAATTCCACATACGAATTTGCTAGAATATATTTTTAAATTTATAAGATAATGATTCACTTTGAATTAAAACGATTTTATCTTCAACTTCTATTATCTTTATTTGTAAAAACATAAATTCTTCATAACGTTTCGAAAGCGAAATCTGCTGTCGTCATCAGATGATCTGACATTACTGACTAATTCCTTAATATACGAGCTTTATATCTGGTGTTATGGGGATGAACTTTAGTGACGGGTGGCTGGTCCAATGAGTGGGTCGAGCGTCCTGTGTGTGTTTGGGTCTCAATGGTTAGGCTGGAGTCTGCTAAGATGCATGTGTTTCCTCCAGATTGGCCTAATTTCCACACTCGACTGGCTGAAAACTGTTTTTTTGTTCTTTTGAATGATGGCGGCTTCTTTGAGCTTCCTCTTGTACCAATGTTCTTCTTTCTTGAGGATCCTTGCTCCCTCCCACTGGATACGGTGATGGTGTTCCCACGCATGGTCTGCAAGACTGCAAGTCCGGATTTGGACGTCTCTCCTCTCTCAGTGTGTCGTCTGTGTTCCTTAATTCTGATGTCCAATGGTCGTTTTGTTTCTCCTATGTACGTTTTTCCGCATTCACAATGCACCTGGTAGATGTTGTTGATAGGACCAGAACAGCCACCAAAACTACCAAGTGGATTGTGAATGCGGAAAACCGTACATAGGAGAAACAAAACGACCATTGGACATCAGAATTAAGGAACACAGACGACACACTGAGAGAGGAGAGACGTCCAAAACCGGACTTGCAGTCTTGCAGACCATGCGTAGGAACACCATCACCGTATCAAGTGGGAGGGAGCAAGAATTCTCAAGAAAGAAGAACATTGGTACAAGAGGAAGTTCAAAGAAGCCGCCATCATTCAAAAGAACAAAAAAAAAACAGTTTTCAGCCAGCCGAGTGTGGAAATTTGGTCAATCTGGAGGGCACACATCGTAGCAGACTCCAGCCTAACCATTGAGACCCAAACATCCAGGACGCTCGACCCACCCATTGGACCCGACCAGCCACCCATCACTAATGTTCACCCCCATAACACCAGATATAAAGCTTGTATGTTAAGGTATTAGTCAGTAGAGTCAGATCACCTGATGACGACAGCAGATTTTCACTTTCGAAACGTTGTGAAGAATTTATGTTTTTACAAATAAAGATAATGGAAGTTCAAGATAAAATCGTTTTAATTCAAAATTGCTAGAATATGCTCAAATCAGAACGAAACGGGGCGAAAATTGTCTAGAGAATATAATAGGAATGTTCATGATCGGTAATGGGGTATTACACCATAGTCAAATTTTAATTATTTTAGATAAGAAAGCGGAAATATACTTAAATTAATGAGTATTAGTGGAAAAAGTTTGTTTAATTATTAATTAGTTCGCAAACTACAAGCGATTAATAATTAGTATGACATCATGTTCTAGCGAGACTCGCGCGTCTTGTACGCCCGATCACTGAAACCAGAAATGGACAAACACTAGCGTCACTCGCCGCCATAGTTTGTGTCACAATATTGTTAAACAGTGTTCAAACCGTTTCAATGTTCTATAATTTATTAGAAAAAAAATATTTTATTTATGTTATTTATACTTTAAATATAATGTAAACAAACATATTAAAATTCTAAAATTCACATTAAATAAATAAAAGATTACAGCATAATCAGTTATTTCCCATTGGGGTGATTCCAGCATTCAAGTCTAATGTCCAAACTCTTTTACCTCTTGGGAAATAAGTGCTTTTATGCACTTGTTGCACAATGTACCTACTATTAAAATAGAAAAAAATTAAAGGTCTTTTTTGATGCAATAATTCTACTATTATTAAGTTTTACAAACATAAACATACCACATGCAAAAGCAAACAGAACAAGGCTGTAGATGAAGAAGAACTTAACAATATCGATAACCATGCGTCCAAGAGAAATCTGCAGTGGCCCCAAATGTGGATTGATGGAAAACAAGTGGACCAGTTTTAAAGCACTGAAGCAAACAAATCATGCAATATTATTTTATTCACTGATAAAAAATTCTTTGTAAATTTATAAAAATAAATATTGCACATATTTTTATTTCATTTTAAATTAATATTTTTATAGTTGTATGTGTATTAAAAAATGTTATATAAACAAGTAATTCATATTTACCTATAATATTCAATATTTGTATTTTAATTTTGACCAATAAAAAACGAAAATATTTTGATAATGAGAATTATATCTAAATATTTTGATGTAAATATAATAAATAAATAAATATATCATCACGGCATATTACCCATTGCTTTGTACGCAGATTTCAGTAGTGATGATGACATATTTGTACCGTGCGGGTGTTTACTAGGCGTCACCTCACGTGCACTCATTGCTGGCGTGGATCGAACCCGGTTCCCCAGATTCGCGACCAGATACTCAGGCACGCGGCCAAAAGACCCCTGTTGTGCACTCTCCACACCAGTAATGAGCGCCCGTGAGGTGACGCCTGGTAAACACCCGCACGGTACAAATATGTCATCATTATTACCGATATCTGCGAACAAAGCAGATTGGCACATCCAGCAATGGGTAATATGCCGTGATGATATAGATAACAATAAACAAATAATAATTCTATTTTATTAAAAAAAAATATATTAATAGGGTTATCACAAGAAAATACGAATATTTGTAAGCAAAATATAAGTTCTTTTCAAAGGTATTTACAAAAACTTTAATATAAAAGTGTTGAGTTCGACTCAGGCCAAAATTATTTTCAACAACTTTCGTACAACAACGATATCTAAATTGCATCGATTTTTAAAAACCTCTGCGATCCTTTTTTAGCTCTCGCTACCCTTGGTAAGGGAGGTATAAGGATCGTGCTAAAAATCGCATATCGAGATTTTGGTAAATGAGCACGTTTTAAGGTCCCTAGAATCCAATTTTAACATTTTCACGATGATGTCTGTGTGTATGTGTGTGTGGATCCTCTACTCTAACTCAAATACTATCCTTCAGAAAATTTTGAAATCTTGTATTTCGAACTTTTTCTGTATTGGAAAGAGCCCATTAGATTTTGGTGAAAATCGGATAACCGGAAATGGCACTTTACTAGAAGTTCAAAATAGTTTTTCTTCGAAAAATACCTTTAAATGTTATTTTTTCGAGATTAATGTTATCATAAAAATTAAAGATTATTAAATTTCCTATAGATTTGCATTAATACTTTTTCTATATATTTTATGGATAAATTTATAAATTATCTATAATTTAAATCCCAGAGCCTACGCTTTAAACAAACAAAACGCAGTTATTCAAATGTATGTAACTGACAGATAAATGTCACTATCAAAGAACTACTCATTTCAAAATAATATTAGTAACGTTTTAAAAATGGAAAAAGTAAATAGAACAATAGAAAAGAAATTCAATACAGTTTCCAGCATAACTAAATATGTAGGTATGTATTTAGATTAATAAAAATTAACGATTCACAAAAATATATAAGCTAATCCTCATTTTTGGATAAGTGAATTCTATTCTATCCCGGTATTTAAAATCTAATCTTCATTTTATTATAGTTCCGGTGGCTCAATGGTTAGAGCAACGCTTCATGTCATGAGTGCCCTCGGGGCTCTGGGTTTGAATCCCACTAAGGCATGGATGTGTATGAATGTGAACCCTCTCTGTAATTGGGATTTAATCGTGTTGAGGGGTTTTAAAAAAAGATAGTTACTTGGATTAGATTACACTATATTTTAAGAAATAAACTGTCAAAATTAGAGTAAAATTCGCTAATCCAAAAATAAGGATTAACTTAATCTTTTTTGTGACTCGGGCTGTAAATGGCGGGAGGTATTGTGTTGGCCACACCAGATTTTTAAACTAAAATGATCGTCCTAAAACGATGAAACGCCACTCAGTTACGTTTACAAAAGAAATCCAACATATTACCCGCGATAAATAAAATATAAATACTACCTATACCGCAACCAAATCATTCGTGTCACAAGGTCCGCACTGGGTTGCAAACAGTGGCGTAACTAACGGGCCCGCTTCTAGAGAGGCCCCATTTACATGATTTATAATTTTGTTACTACTGCGAAATTTTTAATTTAATCTTTTTTTTGTAGCAACATACAAATTTATTTAGTCCTTTATTTTTTTTAAATGTCAATTTCCAAAAATAATATTGGCTAAGGGGCCCCTTATCCGCTATACAAAATCAAGCTTTTTATTTTCTATCACATTTCAGCCGGTAGAATTTCAATTTCTTAGCAAGTATTTTCCTGCAACTGATCTAGAGTTTTCCTTTAAAATAATCCCATAAAAGAAGTCTGGGGCTGTCAAATCAGGATACCTGGCGGCCAATGTGTATTACCAAAACGTGGGATTAAATATGATACGAGAATGATTTTCGCAAAATTGCTACTATTTAAACTGTATGATACTGATCCATCTTGCTAATACCATATTTTGTCCAAGTTCTTTCATTTGGGATACCAAAAATGTATGAATCAATTCCCTGTAACTGTCACCATAATGAACTGCGCCACCAATTTCAATTTAAAAAAAAAAGAAAAAACGGGCCAATCACATTTTCATGGTAAATGCCACAACATACAATGACTTTGGTCGGATGTAAAGTTGCCTAATCTTGGATTTTCAGGCCTCCCATATTGGTTATTTTGCTTCTTAATATGTCAACTCAGATGAAAGTGAGCCTAGTCACAATTTCCACAAGTTCTTGTGGTATGTTGTTCCTCATGATAAACGCTACAATTAAAACGGGCCCCAAAAACTTTTTGCGGGCGGGCCCCCGAACTCTTAGTTACGCCACTGGTTGCAAATTCCCATCCGCTTGTTAGGTTAAGTTGGTTTGATTTGATTTTAGTTTCCGCAAATGGTTATATGATAAATATCATTCATAGGTTAAATTTATTGGCAACATAATATTTTTATGTAAATAATAAGTATAGTTAAAGCTGGATCATTTCGCAAAAAATATAGCAATTTTCATAGAATTCATATATTACAGACTATTGTAATTTAAATAAGGGTGCTAAGAGATTTCTTTGTGCTGTTAACAAATTTGTATATTTTAGTTAAATGTGCATTTAAAATTAAATAACTGGTGATTATAGTATTGGGAATAAACTACTATTCTACACAGTAAAAAGAATATATTAAATTTTTTAATAGTTTTATTTTACAAAAATGATAATTTATATGATGATTGCCCTTTTGTTATTACTTTTATTAAAATTGACGTTTAACCCATGAGAAGATAATGTAATTAACATATTTAAACGAATAAAAGATCGCCTATTTTGCATTTTAAATTAATTTTTAAAAATATGTCAGTAGAGATGAATCTTTTTCAGTATTGCAGGCCAAGGCTTTAAATATCGTATGTACACTTCCTGTTCCACAACACCGCAACCGATTCATCCCTGAGGAATTGTTTCCGTTTTATACGATTATCAATAACTTTCGCCTACCTAGACGTTGTAATCTTTCTAAAAATATTTACGTTGTTATTAATAAGAACTTTACAAGACGCATAAATTTAAATAGTTGTGTAACGATTAGGTAGGTACAACTACCAGTGGCTCGTAGTTTTGAGGGGCCCTGGTCAGAAAGTACAATAAAATATAGAAATAAGGTGCTCCACCACTATCAAAGTTTAAAATAGTTGTTAGTTTTTAAAATAATCGGGTTTTAATAGAATTTTCTCATCTCTATATATACGGCCCACATTTACTCTATTTCAAATTCTCATTACTTTCAAGCCTTCTGCTTTCACCTTTTTTAAATACTGAATCCATTTTCAAATATATGGATGCAGAAAATAACAAAAAAAAACAACGTAAATAAATCAAATAACACTTGTTTAAATTTATATGTGAACCTATACTGTACAGAATGTCACATTTTCGATGTAATACTAATGATAGAGCAAAACCGTTTGCACATTCCAGGGTCAACTTTTCCAGAAATGTTTAATAGTCACCACAGGAAATTTCGATTTTCTTTTGTTTCTGAGCTACAGGCAAAAACTCGTTTTTCGCTCATTTAAAAAATATCTCATATCTTATTTATTATGTTCGTTACAGAAAAAATGTTCTTACAAAAATTTTACCGTTTTTTAAATAGAATAAAATGGCGTAATTAGATTTTTTGAAAACTTAATGATTCTCGAGATATAGCACAAACTTATGATTTTTTAAATGGGAACCCATGTTGAAAATAGTCTCTTCTTTTTGATTATTTTATAAGCTTTTCAATGATATATAACAAGTCTACATTCTTTTGTTTTAAACTTGAATAAGAAATAATTATTAATTTATTGGGTGAAAAAATTTAAAATTATTAAGAAACAAATGAAAAAATCTATTACAGATCATCATTTGCATATTTCTAATATTTGTTTCAGTTTTACTAATTTTTTCAATTTATTTACTTCAAAAGCGTATTAAACCATCTTTTTCGGATTGCGTCAAAGCCAACTGTAACGTCGGTAACTAGTAATTTAACTTTCCCGAAAATAATTGGTTAAGAATAATTTTGAGAACATGATTAATAGATATTAAATCAAAATAAACAAATGATGATTTGTAATAATTTTTTTCATTTGTTTTTTAATCATTTCCAATATTTTCACCTGAATAAATTAATAATTCGTCTTTTATTAATGTTTAAAACAAAAGAATGTAAGCTTGTTATATATCATTGAAAACCTTATAAAATAAGCAAAAAGACGAGACTATTTTCAACATAGGGTCCCATTTAAAAAATCATAAGTTCGTGTTATATCTCGAGAATAATTAAGTTTTCAAAAAATCTAATTACGCCATTTTATTCTATTTAAAAAACGGTAAAATTTTTGTAAAAACATTTTTCCTCTATCATAATAAATAAGATATGAGATATTTTCAAAATGTGCGAAAAACGAGTTTTTGCCTGTATCTCAAAAACAAAAGAAGATCGAAAATTCCTGTGGTAACTATTAAACTTTTCTCAAAAAGTTGACCCTGTAATGTGCAAACGGTTTTGCTCTATCATTAATATTACCTGAGATACCTTAAAAAAACATCGAAAATGAGACCCACAGGTGTCTCATTTTCGATGTTTTTTTAAGGTATTTCGGGTAATATTAACGATAGATCAAAACTGTTTCCATATTGCAGGGTCAACTTTTTGAGAAAATTTTAATAGTCACCACAGGAATTTTCGATCTTCTTTTGTTTCTTACACTTCACCCAAATAAATAAAAACGTTACAATATTTTTGTATATTTACCTGAAAATATTGGCGGCTGCAAACAGCCCTTCAGCGATGAGCTGCGGGTCAAAGGCATCCCAGTTCTCTCTAGGAATGTAGGCAGTAGAAGGATCTTTGCTGATTTCGTTCGTCTGTTGCAAAAACGCTGCGGCCCGCAAGAGAGCCACAGCGCAGTACAACGAATTCCGAGTGAAATCTATGAAGTTCCACATATTCTTCAGATATGATCGAATGCCTTCTATGTAGATTTCATGAGTTTCTTCCCACACAAAACCTTTAAAAAGAAAATTTTAAGAAAATACTATATTTTCCAATTTTTTTTCCTGAACCTGAAAGTACCCTTTAAAGCTGCTTACATAGATATTTATTTTATGTCACGTAAGTTTCTAGTTTTACAGAAATATTTAAAATGACGTCATAATTTTGCGACCTTGACTCCTACCAATACTATTGAACAGATCTGCCCTGACGACGTGCCATAGTGACTGAATGTCATAACGTCTAAATTTTACAGCGCCCAAACTTTACAGCGCCCAAATAAAGCCTCATCACCAAGTGTCACAGCGACTAAATTTGACCTGGTCTATTTCGGCCACTACAAGTGGTGTTGGTAATACAGGAAATTGTAAATATGCCAACATTTATTGTGAATTGTGCAACAGAAAACGTGCATGCATATTCTGGTTTTGAATATTCGACCGTTGATGACATACCCGCTGTTAACTATTATATTGCATTGTGGCACAAGAAACTCGTCATCTGTTGCACAATTCAAAATAAATGTAACACCACTTGTAGTGGCCGAAATAGGTCATGTCAAATTTAGCCGCTGTGACAATAGGTGGTGGGGCTTCATTTAGACGCTATGAAGTTTGGGCGCATAGGCGAAGTTATACTTTAAAATTAGGGGGTGCTAAAGTCCCTTACCTTAAAATGAAAAAGTTTCTGTGCATACCGGATGTTTTCCAACTTCGGGTAAAACTATAAGGGCATATAGTACAGACCAAAATGAGTAAAAAAGCTTAACCTAAATAGATCTGATCTTCAACTGTTTCCGAGAAAGAGGCCATTACTATTAGAATCGAAGAAAATTGACAAAGATAGTGATTGAACAAAATTTTCTCTATGTCAGTAAATAGACTATAAAAAAACAATAAAATTTATTATGAAATATTTTTCTCAATTTCTAATAGTAACGAAGTTATTTGAAACTCAAATAATAGCCAAGATTGTCACAACATTTAACTTAGTACAATTATTTGATTTAAAAAAAACAAAAGCACATCTAAGTTGACCTCTGAAAGGTAAACAAAAATTCTTAATAAATCAAAGTCGTAACTCTTATAGTTTTCGCGATAGCAGAGGTAAACCCCATAAAAACTCATTTTTCACTGCCTTATATGTCGGAAACTATTGAAGATCGGACCCATGTTGATTAAGCCTTTTTTACTCATTTTGATCAGTACTATATGCACTTAAAGTTTTTACCTGAAGTTGGAAAACACCCTGTATAGGCAGAATGAGTGTAATTTTATAAAATTTATAATAATTACCAAATAATGTACCTTGATTAAGTACATTTTTAATATTATTTTTTTGATTCTTGACTGCTCATGTTCTGTAGAATAGTAATTTCAGCTTTCAAAATATCTTTATTTATTGCAAAAGTGGTATAATGATCTATATCTACGGCTATTGGCTTTCTAGGGAAAATCGAAATTTAGGTGTGTAGTTATTGCATCAATTGGTAGTAAGTAAATATTAATTCGGATAGAATCATCATCAAGAATTATCAACACGACTATGTAAGTCTGTATCATGTGAACTAGTTCCAATTGTTGATGCGACCAAATAATCTTTAAGTAATTTTGACTCGCTTTTTTTATTTTTGTAGTTTTAATAGGTTCAATTTCAATATTGTAATTTTTTTAAGCAATTTCAATATCTCTCCGTGAGTACAAAAATGCATAGGCAGTTCGCTTTTCTTCTAATATATTTTATTACATCTTTTATGATAGTTAAATTCACTTCTTTGCTTTGAAAGTTCTTCCTTAATATGTTGATAATATTTAATATAACTGTAAAAATGAATAGATGTGTCTAAAATGTAATTATTAAAATTTATAAAAAATTTGTTTGGGGGTGCTAATTCAAAATCTGGGGGTGCTTAGTACCCCCCTAACTACGCCTATGTTTGGGCGTTGTAAAATTTAGACATTTGAAATTTGGGCGCTATGACATTTAGTCCCTATGAAATACTTCGGCACTGACGCTAACATTTATGTACAGTACGTTGCATACACTGAATAAAACATGAAAGACTTTCCACTTGTTTCTACTGGTTACAAATTTTAGCAATTTTGTTAAGACTTAGCAGCGTTCTTACAGAATTAAACTGAATAGTGACTGTCTATTTATAATAAAAATATAATCACCATTAGTATGAAATGAACAACTACTTAAAGGTGATTAGCGAGCAGTTGAAGCATTGTTTTTTCTGTCAATTCTTTATGGATTATTTTAGAGACAAATAATCCAACACTGTGTACAAGCAGTCGACGAAACATAGTTGGCAGGGTGCACAGCTTATAATAATTAAAGCCTTAACTACTAGTTAATAAAAAAGTGCACATCGGCATTTTGCCCGTAACATTAAAATAGTATATTAAAGAACGCTCGTTTTCTAATTGACGAGTGCGAAAGAAAGTCTTATAAAATGAGTTCTTAATACTATTTTTTTATATTTTGCGCCTTCTACAATAACATTTACTTACTCAATTTGTGATTATATTTGTAACCATTTGTACATTTTCATATAAAAAAAAATATAATAATTTCGACATTATATTATTAAAATGAATTGTCAATTAACTAAAAATAAATTAGGTAAAAATGGGTTAAAGAAACGTCACCTAGTACCAACCGTCTAAAACAAAAAATTGCGTATCGTAATGACTTCATTATGAACGCAAAATATAAAAAAGTTATTTGACATTTCTTTTCGATACGATATTGTCATGATCCACAAGTTAAAATTTAACAATAAGGGCGTAACCGATCATAATACTCTTAAATCGTAAGACAGAGTCAAAGGCCGTATTACGTAATATTACGAACGCATTTTATAATAATAGTATATTGTGTTATTAGGAGTAAAAGTGATACTTTGTGTGGCGAGCATGGAAGTTTGCACGACGAGCGAAGCTAGTCGGACAATTGCATGCTAGGCACACAAAGGCACTTTTATTACGAATGACACATTAAATTTTTTTTTCAAACGTACTATTTTTCTTTTTATTTGCTTATTCTATGTAGTTTCTATGGATATTTATTAATTAGCTATTTCTACTCCGGCGGCGTAGAAATTAGCTATTTCTACTCCACCGGCGTAGAAATTTCCAGCGGCGTAGAAATGATACTTCTACCTTGTGAATCATGTCACAAAAATGCCATTTCTACGACGTTTGAAAAAAAGCGCTTTTATGGAGAGTAAATATTATTATAATTTAAATTAGTTACTCTTAAATTTTAAAGTATTTATTTAAAATATTTTCATTATTCTTGTTTTTCATAGCGGATAATATGTTAGTTGTCGGTAAATTTTGCAGGTATTAATAGAAATTTCACGTGTTTAGTTTACAAATGCAGTAGGTATGCAGTAAATCTTTGGCAAAGTACATAGTACGTTTGCACATCCAGGGATATTAATGAATTTAATCTAATATAAGCTAGGTATAATCCTTTGTTACCGAATTATGTAAATAAAATAATATTGTAATTATTTATATAAAAAACATCAAATAAGCATAATTAAATTTCAAATATTTTTGTAATACAGAAATAAATATATAAAATTAATAAATAACTCATCACGGCTGGTTACCCATTCCTGTGTCAATCAGTTTGGAATTGTAATTACAAATAAAACCGAACTTTTCAAAAAACTCTTTATTCAATTGGAATTTTTGGAGTAGTATAAATATTAAAGTTAGTAATTCCGTAAACAAAAATTAATTATTTATATTTGTGATTATGACAACTAACTGCAGAGGCCTCTTGTGCTGCAAGTAGACATATTTTCGCATTAAAGACCCTTTTATTGAATCCCCAAAGTTCACCGGATATGCGGAATCAGTTATGAAAATGTCAAACAGCAGAATTTTTTTAAACAGGTGTATACATGTTAAGGTGGATTTATGCAGCTTACTTTTTATTTTACTTTTTCTTTTACTATATAAATGTTAAATGTATGTTAATATATGTACTGCTTTATGTGCACACTTTTAATTTTACTTTAAGACCTTAAGTTGACCAACTTTCAACTTAAGACCGTTAAAGTAAAAGAATTTCACAACTGCGCATGAGCTCCACAAACGTCAGCGTGTTGTGCAAGGATGTTCTAATAAAACACTGGATAGCTGACATACGTTTAACAAATGAGGCAAGTGGTCGGGGTACAGCGCCATTTGCAGAAAAGGCAAAACCTCAAACGTTCGTTGGTCTATTATTGCATTATATGGTAGTTATCTTGAATAAAGTGGTGTTTGGATTGTGTTCTTAGTGAATAAATACTTTAAGTGAGATATTTCCATAATAAAAGGCAATAATGCCGTCTTCTTGTAGTGCTTTTGGGTGCACAAATAGACATAGCAAGGATAACCCTCGACAATTTTTCAAGTAAGAATTATTGTTCATATATATATATATATATATATATATATATATATATATATATATATATATATATATATATATATATGTATACATATTTATTCATATTCTTGTTTTAAATATTTTACAGATTTCCTTTAAATAATAATGGTATATTACGATTGTGGATAGATGCCATAAAAAGAAAAGATTTCACACCTACAAAAGCATCAAAAATTTGCAGTGATCATTTTTCTGAAACTGATTATTTGAAAAGGCCAGGAACATATATAAGAAGATTAAAACCAGTCCGGCACCTTCTGTATTTCCAAATTTTCCACCACATAAGCAAAAGGCATCTATTAATAAGTAAATATATTTTTAAATTCATAGTCCCATTTTATTGTGAATTTGCTATACCGGGTGTGCAACGAAACGCGGAACATAGGAGTTTAACATAGGATTTTAAAAATGTGCGGAAATTGGCTTTCCTGTACATTTTAGAGCAAAATTACAAGAATGAAAAGTTGTTTAAAATTACATTTTACCTATAAAAAGTCCACATTTATTACAATAAAATATCTGTAGCACTAGATATTTAGAAAAGAAAATATGACATTTTCGTCAAAAATCAGATAGCCATGGAAATAAAAAACAAATAAAACAAAATCTCAATCTGACAGTTAAGTGTTATTGATGTTCATTGTTGTAATCATTGTGTCTACATTGTTATAATTCAGCAATAAATATTTAAGTAATGATCTTAATTGATATTTTAATTTTTTTTTATATCCATGGCTATTTGATTTTTGACGAAAATATCGTACTTTATTTTCTAAATATTTAGTGATGCAGATATTCTATTGCATTAAATGAAGACTTTTTAAAAGTGAAATTAATTTTAAAGAACTTTTCATTCTTGTACATTTACTCTAAAATGGAGGAGAGCCAATTTCTAATTGTAGTCAAAAAAGAATGCTTGGAAAAGTATAGCGTCTGTATGAAATGAAGCTAAGTAGTATATTTACTTATTATTCTTGTCCATTTTAACAGGATATAATGTATGTATCTATTTACATTTACAACTATATGCCAGAAAAATCACATTTACGCATAAGTATCGAATGCTTCAAAGTAGCTGCATAAATAGCCAAACATAAAGATAAAGTAAAAGCAAAAAGAAAAAGAAAATAAAAAGAAGCCTGCATAAATCCACCTTTACGCACAGGAAATAAAATTGTAATTTGTAACTTACCTAATACATACACCATTACCAGCAGTTCCATATAGGTGGGTCCGTTGCCTCGTTGCTTCAATAGCTGTTCTTCTAAATTTCTTCTCATGTAATCGGTTCCAAACAGCTCTATTACCACTACCTCGGCTCGGAGTGACACCAGAATCAGGATAACTGCAATATTAATGTATATTTTTTTAAAATTAATAAATAAAATATAAAAATGATATAATTTAAAGAGAAAATGCGGTCCTTTATTAACAAATTAGAAAATTGATCATTTATATAACTAAACCATAAAATTTTATAAAAAAGGCTATCAATTTTTTTAACGTTTATACTATGTAAAATAAGCAAATTTGTAATGCCCTTAACATCTATCTATTCCAAATTTTTACTAATTTCAATCCTTCTGTTTTCTTTTTGAAATTTCGAATATATTTTCAAGTGTAAATGAATATAGAAAAACAAATCAACGAAAATAAACCAAATAACACTTGTTTGAATTTATGATACCACTACAAATAGAAAACACGTGTGTATGTATGAAAACAAAAGATTTGTTGAATGACATATGCTGCCAGTGGCAATCAAAACTTGGAATGTAGTAGTTTTTTTATTAATTATTTTATTAAATAGATTATTATTACAAAAGTTATTTTACACATATTTATAATTTTTATAAGTGTTGAAAAAGATCAATTTATGTAACTTCAATTATTAGTGAAGTTCAATGGTTGAGAACAAAATTAGCTTAACATCTTTACATTGTAGAATATACGAGGTCTGTTAGAAAAGTATCCAACCTTACTTTTTTTTCGAAAACCTAATGGATTTGAATCAAGCGCGCTTGCATGAGCCGACCTTGAACCTTCTTGCGCATGCGTGAATTTTTTCCCGCCTGTCGATAGCGTCTCTTGCAGGCAAGCAGCATTTGAGTGAGATAGTGTGTAGTGCTCTCGTCGGTTTTTTATTGCAAGGAAAATGACGGTACGACTGGAGCAGCGACCCTGACTTCATGAACACCATAATTACTGATGACGAGTCCTTGGTGTATGGGTACGACCCGGAAAGCAAATCCCAGTCGTCACAGTGGAAGCATTCCACGTCACCAAACCAAAGAAAGCCCGCCAAATGCGCAGCTACGTCAAAGTGATGCTGACTGCTTTCTTTGACTCCTGCGGTGTGGTATACCACGAGTACGCACCACAGGGTCAAACAATGACTAAAGAGTAATACAGGGATGTCCTCCGTCGCCTACGTGATGCTGTGCGGCGCAAGAGACCGGAGTTGTGCTCAACAGGAAATTAGCGCTTCCATCACATTCCTTGCACTTAATTTAGACTTTTTTGGCGAAGAACAAGACTCCTGTGGTTCAATAGGCCCCTTACTCTCCTGATATGGCCCCCTGCGACTTCTGGCTGTTCCCCAAACTCAAGAGGCCATTGCAAGGAATGCGATTTTAGACAAGAGAGGACATTATGGCTGCAACGACAGCCCGAGCTAAACTCCATTCCGAAAGAGGCTTTCTCGGAATGCTTCCAATAATGGCGGGACTGCTGGCAAAAGTGTGTGGAGTCCCAAGGAGACTACTTTGAAGGTGATTAGGTTTCCAGTTTTTTCCCCGGGCCAAAGGTCGGATACTTTTCTAACAGACCTCGTATAAAAAAATCGTCTTAATTAATAATAATTTAACTTTCAAGAAATATAGATTGTTTTCAATTTAGAAAAAAATTCATAATTTTTTTTTAGACAAAAGCAGGGGTGTGAATTCGGGGAAAAATTGCGAATTCAACTCCGACTCAAACTCCAGAAATTTTAAATATTCGACTCAGGCTCTGACTCCGACTCCTGACTATAATCCAATCCTTTTTGCTTTTTATCAAACTTTATAATAAGATATGACAATAAAATACCTACGTGAAAATTCCTTATATTAACAAGTTAACTGCGATACATATCGCCCGCGATATGTAACCAGATGGTGACATGCAAAAACGAATTTCGCCATTTCATTCTTCAGGTACGGAAAGTAAATAATTTTTATTTGTGGACCAATTTTAATGATTCTTGCAGCATTTTAAATTTCCGTTTCTACAGAATTATTAGATTATAATAATATAATACATATCTCGGGCGATATGTAACGCACACAATTAATTTTTTCTTATTTCTGTGCGATACATATCGCCGAGGATTTGTACAAACTTGCATGAACTTGTTATAATAACATGCGTTTTATTTCTTTTCATTGTTAATCTAAACCTCGTGCAATGTACATTATTATACGAGTAGTTTAATTTTTATAAGATTGTCAGACAGAAAAAAAATTCTTAAATTAGCAAAAAAAAAAACACTTCACTGAAATGAAGTGGAAAAATATATAAATTTACTTTGTTTTTAGTTGTTATTACCAGAATATGGAGTATATTATTTTTGTTAAATAAAACAATTAAAATTCTTCTATACATAACTTTATCTTCCATGTATTCAATTTAAATTAAATATGTGCGGTTTTAGTCCCTGTAGGTATGTACGGTTTGAATCTAAACAAGTTCAGATATAAACCCAAAAGATAGATACTTGAAAACAGCTACAAAGATACTTATCTGTACACAAGATGGAACCAAAGGCAACATCTAGTACATATCCCCGGATATATGTACCTATCGCACCATAGTAAAACAAATTAAATATCGCCGGCGATATTTATCGTCAGTAACGCAATATTATCTTATTTTTGTTCCGCAGTTAACGTGTTAAATAAGATATGACTTTTTAAAAGTCATGCAATGAGTTCGTGACGTCACGTGTGTTCGGCAATGAAACTCTTTTTTTTATGAGAGCAGTTTATTTGTTGTTTCATTGTAAAATAATTTATTTAGTTGTAAAGAAAGCAATTTATATTTTGAAAAATTTGGAGATTTAATACCGACTCCAAACCCGCCTTCGACTCCACTAAAAATTACCCGACTCCTGATGTCGACTCCGACTCCACACCCCTGGAGAAAAGTAGTGGAGGACACCAATATATGTTGTTTTAGTTATATGTATAACATCAATACTACTTTACGAATTTAGAAGTAAACATAATACCTAATTTAGATAACTTTAGAACTAAAACAACATCTCTCAAATTTTGTAATTTAGAATGTCTGTTCTGAAATAATACTCCAGAATATTCAATTTCAATTTTCAATCCATATAATTTGTGCTAATTTACTGCAACCTGCAACTATAACTATAATTGTATTTGTATTGATAAGTCAATAATTTGGAAGCTTATCTCTCTGCTTTAGATTACAGTTACTAGTTACATGTTTGCATTTATGCTAGTGTTATTATAAGATTAGCATACATATTATAAATATTAATTTTGCGTATTTATCATTTACATATATTTTCATTCTTTTATAATTTATATATTAAATAAATAATTATGTTATTTACAGATACTGTACAGCAACTAAATTATTATTAGTTATATTATTGAAAATAATACATAGCTTCATATTTTTAGAATTTTATTATAAATATTTTGTTTTCTTGAACAATAATACACGTCACTCAAGTTCTTAAAAGTTCCCAATCAAAGTTCATTTGGAATATTTTCAAATTAATTACTGGGGGAACTTAAAAAATGTTTATTTTAAATCATGATTTGAAAATGCTCTTTGGTTAGTGCAATATTTTCACTCACAACGATACCTTAAAAAATTGATTAACTAAATTTTAACTAACTCAACTTTCGTAATCTAATTTCAAATTACAGATAAATAACTGTTTAAAATTATGTATGTATAAATTCTAATATTGATCGTTCTGGGTGATTTTCAGGAATTTGATGTTTATGATATGGATCATGATCAAGAGTTAAGATCAAGAAGTTTATCTTGTTCAATTTGTTCTTGATATCCAGATCAAAATTTATATTATGATTTAGGTCAAAGATTAAATTGAATTTAAATTAAAATGTTTTGGCGCCATTTATATTTTGGGGTCCATTGACACGTGCCTAGTCTGCCTTAATGGTCCTGCATACATCTAATCAATATGCAATGTGTAACTGTGCTGATTAGAATAATTACTGGATCCCATAATCATGCAGAAAGCACGGATCTGGAATTCACTTACTTTATTCCATTTGCATTTTATTTCCAATAATCCAGTTTTGGAACTTGCAGGAAATTTATAAAGGTTCCACCTAATAATGGGTCAGTTTTATTTATTTTGTGAAAGATATTCTCCCATGTGTCCCCATTGTAACAAAGTTACTAAGTCTTAGAAATAGATAGCTATGCTCTATCCGTTTAAAGTATAGAGTGGCGGGGAGATAGGTGCAGTTTTATCTTGTTGTTTGATTGGATAATATCGAGGTATTATCCAATCAGAAAACAAGATCAAACTGCACCTATATTCCCACTACTCTATAGTTTAGTCAGTAGTGTCGTTTACTGTTTACTTAGTTTTTATGGGGTGGCATATGAAACTGGCAGTTGAGTCCGCTTAATTAAAAAAAATTCTACTGTTATTTTGTTATTGTAACGTTTTTATTTATTTGGGCGAAGTATAAATATTAGACAATTATTATTAATTAAAATAAGTTTAGATTAAACTATAATGAAAATGACTATTACTAATAGTAAACAATTATTAAAAACTAATTAAGACTAAAACTATAATTAACTAGATAACACTAACACTATTTATTTATCTAACCAATTAATACAACTATTTATTTCCACGATATTACTAATTATTTATTTCACTACGCGTTCCAATCTTAGATTGCCGATCTGTTGCAGATTTTTGTAGACTATTTACGCGATATTTATAACACTATATTTATATCAATATATACTTATAACGTTCAACTGTCCGCCTACCGACCTCCACAGCGTCTATATACTCATCTGATTCAACAGAGTCTGTATATTCAACTGCTCGGACAGAAGTCACACCTTTCACCTCACTGTCTGTCTATTTATGTAACTAACTGTCTCCTTCCACAGCCTCAGTATCGCCGACTGTCCGTATGCCACAATTCTTTAACACCACTGGCAAGTATCCACTTCTACTTACCTTCATACTACAGAGTATTCACTTCCACAGTTATCCCGGTATACCAGTAACTTCCCGACTCGCCGTTACTGTCCTTGTACACTATAGCTTCCCAATACTCGTCAACACTACCGAGTATTCGCATCCACAGCTATCCCAGTTAACAAGTAACTTTCCGAGTCCTCCACTCGACACTATACTGCATACGCTCACCACGATACTGCTGTGCTTCGCTAACACTCTCTGTGAATGTCTCTATATGTCTCTCCATGTAACTAATTAACTAACTGCACTAATGCAAGTGTCTGCCCGTCTTCTCTAATGGAACTGAACTATGTAATTAACTCAGCTGATTATGTAAGTCAATCCCCGATCACATAACTAATGTTGTGTGATCAGGGACTCACCTGAACTACCTAACTAACTGACAGAGCTGGGCAAAGTACCGGAAAGTGGTACTTGAAGTACAAGTACCAAGTATCTTGATGTTTTTAAAAGTACTTGAAGTACAAGTACTTTTTTAGTTTCTAAAGTACTTGAAAGTACCAAGTACTTAAAAAACTACTTGTAAATTTGGGTGCAAGTACTTTTTCAGATAATTGATATTTTTCTGATTATATGGACCTTAAAAGGTGATTGTTGACAAAAATTTCAATATGCGATATTTATTTGGTTATTTAAAACAAGAGTTCCTCGCTGGGACTGCCGTATCCCCTAGCGATCTCATGACGTAAAATTGACGTCATATGATCGCCATGTGATGCGAGAAGCTGTACCGAGATGTTAGAATGACGTCATTTTTACGTTATCCGATCGCCAGGCGATACGCAAAGTCCTAGCACTGTAGTTAGGTAATAGAAACATTTATGTGTATATGCAATATGCGCAGATTAGAATTAATTTATTTATGCCAAAAAATTTGCAAATATATCTTTACTTTCATATTATCGCTGAAAATATATTTATTAATGAAATTCACATAACACCACACCTGTGCAAAAGAAACACTGACAGACAAATAAAGTAATTCAAGTACATTTAAAGTAATTCAAATAAAATAAAAATAAAATAAATATATCATCACGGCTTATTATTCATTGCTGGGTGTGCCAATCTGCTTTGTAAGCAGATATCGGTAAAGATGATATATTTGCACCGTGCGGGCGCATACCAGGCGTCACCTCTCGGGCACTCATTGCTGGCGTGGAGAGTGCACCACAGGGGTCAATTTTGTGCCATTTAAAATTGGAAATAATTGGCGTCGGTCGAGATCGAACCCGATTCCCCAGATTCTCGACCTGATACTCGGGCACGCGGCCACGAGACCCCGTAAAGTAATTCAAGTACATTTAAAATACTTCAAGTACATTTAAAATACTTCAAGAACATTTAAAATACTTCAAGTACATATAAAGTACTTCAAGTACATTTAAAGTATTTCAAGTATTTTTCAATGTACTTCAAGTATTTTTCCAAGTACTAAATACCAAGTACATGTGAATAGATTTACTTTGTCAAGTACAAAGTACTATAAATAGAAAGTACTTCAAGTACAGTACTTGAAGTACTCAAAGTACTTGCAAGCCTAATAAAATACTTTTCTTGCAAGTATTGCCCAGTTCTGCTAACTGACTAACTAACTGCACTAATGTGTCTGTTCGTCTTTACTAATGGAACTGAACTATGTAAGTCAACCCCCGATCACATAACTAACGTTGTGTGATCAGGGACTCAAATGAACTAACTATAACTCCCGAGCATAACTGCGTCCCTTTTATACAGCTGCCATTAAATTCCAGAGAGCTCTAGAATGTTCGACCGCATAATAACAATGAACACAAAAGGTTCAGGCGAGCGGAAGTAATTAAACAAATTGCGACTCGCTTGTTTACGTCGCCCGGCTGCTAGCGCGATTACGTCATCGCTATACTTAGACGCTTGTTCAGGGGCTCACACGTTACATTATTATAAAAATATATGTTACAATGAAAGCATTCAAAATTCAAAAATAAATCAACTGGCACGTTTATTAGCAAATGTGAAACTTAATATGTGAAAATTAAGATACTGACAGTATCAATGACAATTAGGGCTGGGAAAAAGATAGATCTTAATTGAAAAGATCGATCAATCGAAAAAATGGAGTTATCCAAAAGATCGATTAAGTGACAAATCTATTTTTTTCAAACAGATTGATCAATTGAAAAATCGATCAATTAAAAAACATATCCGAATTGCGGCAAATCGATCTTTCATTTGGCGTTTCAAGTGCGTTAGGTGTTATTCGTGAATTGTTTCGTAATTTGATGTGCATATGTATATCACTAAAAATCGATTTTTTAAGAAAATCGATCTTGCAATTTTTTATTAAAATCGTTTTTTGATCACTTATTAACATCGATTTTTTTATATACCTATAGTACCTATTTTGATTTCATATTAAAAAATATCAATTTTTTGCTATTGATCGATCAAATCGATCAATCGCGACAATTTTAGCAAAAGATCGAAAATCGATTTCAAATTTCTAAGATCGCACAGCCCTTGTGACAATCACATAAAATAACGTTATACGCACGGCTATGGATCAAGTTAATATAGCCGAAGTAATAAATGAACTTACGTTACAGCGACAGTAATGTCAATAACGAGCATAGTTTTAAAATAGCATGTTGAAGCTTCATCTAAACAATATGAATGAATGAAAGATAAACGTGTTAGACACATCCATTCTTATCGCGCGCCGTTATTGACAATGCAAATATGAGAGAGATACGCAAATGCCTGCCAACTTGTTAATTCGTTCATGACACAGAAAAAAGAAATGGGTCCCAAGAGTCACCACTACTTTTTCACTGTAAATGGTTACTTATACAAGAATTCATTATAAGGTATTAGATAATGAAATTAATTAATTTTACGTTTATTAGGGCAAAATTTATTTGTGGTGACACATTGGTCTCTCTCGGCCTCCAGCTTTTAAAATTGTCCAATTCGGCCGTGTGAGACTAACGTGTCTCTTCACCATTACATGTCTCAACATGTTCATATTGTCCAATACGGCCGTGTGAGACCAACCTGACACCACACCATTTCATGTCTGAACCATGTTCATAACTCCAATAGTAATATTTGACTGAATCCATTTTACATATTAAATACATTTCTCACAAAATATGAACAAATATAACCCTGAATTTATGGCCGCGTGAAGTCACATTGGTCGGTAGGCCAAACACGGTTTCTCACACGTCAGGCTGCACTCTACCCTCTAACATAAGTTTCAATGGTATATTTAGACCAGTGAGGCACCACGCAGCCGAATATGTAATTTGACATGTAGACTCACGCAGCCAGGACAGTTAAAAAAATTTGAGACCACATTGGCACTTAAAATGTTAAATTTAAACTGTACCAACATCAGTAGCAAATAGGTAACCAATAATAATTGCAAACACTGAATAAAACATGAAAGTGATAGCCTTTGTTTATATTGGTTGCTAAGATTTAGCAACTGTATTGCAGAATTGAGATGATTGTTAAATTTATTGAATATTTGGTGATATATTTCAATCTTTTTAATTGCTAATGTATAGTAGTTTTATATAGTTGCTGAAATATGGAATAGATACATAAATTCTTAAAATTTCTGGTATTTAATTTGCTGATAAATTTATTAAATAGGTTACTGTAAATACAAAGATATATAAGTGGAATTTGTAAATTATAGATTCCTACGTTTCCTAGATTTACATATTATGTTTGTGTTTACGTTTCCAGTGTACCTCATGTGGGACTCTTTGACTAATAATTAATACTAGTGCATTTGTGTAACGTTAACTTAGAAATCTAATAAAACTCATTGCATATTACTATTTACTATAGGACTGGCATTAGCGAAGCTATTTTAGGAAATTTATTATATTATTAAATTATCAAATAAAACAAATTGTATTAGATAAAATATCTATATCAAATACACAATAGGATATAATTTATTTCTTATATTTTAAAGTTCAAAACATTGTTATATTTTCTAAACCTAATTTAAATTATTCTGTAAATGGGATGTGTGGATTAATGCAAAAATACGCTATATTTTTTACTTTTAAATATTCATAGTATATCGATATAATTACTACGTTTACATGCAGTTTTGAGAATGGTTTCAGTCAAAATTACGCGAAACTGTTTACATGAAATTTTCAAAACAGGTTTACAGATTGATTTGAAAACAGTTTCGGCGCATGCGCATTTGACCGATGTAAGTAACAGATCCTCTTCACTCCAAATTCTTCGTTTGTCTATTATTCCATTTTTTTTTACTTTGTAGCACTACGCACTAAAACTACACAGCTGTCAGTTTATTTATAGGTTAGTAACACCAAGTAACACAAGGCGACAGAAACGTCATGCTATATAGGCATGCGCAATTTCGAAACTGAATTTTAAGTGTTTACATGAGTAGTTTTGAAACTAGTTTCCAAGTCAACCCCGTGAATTTTAGTTTTGGTTTGAGATAACTCAAAACCGTTTTGACACTGTATACAAGGCGTTTTCAAAACTAAAAACGTTTCGAAAACGGTTTGAAAACTGCATGTAAACTCAGTAATTTTTAATCATTTAAAAAGTTTTGTGGTTAATCTTGATATTTTTTCGTGAGACGCAGACGCAACATTCAAAACAGTGTTGCCAAACCAAAATCGTTCATTCTCACCAAATGATCCTAAAAATTCTATGCTCTGTTCCATTTAAGCCATTCAGTACATGGCACTGGCAACAGCGCAAATCTAAATTAGCTGAAATTGCCTTGGGTAAACTTGTCTCTTGTCTCTAATTTCAGCCAATCAGAGAGGTCAAAACTATTCCCTATGCTCCGCAATACTGAATGGCTTAAATGGAACAAGGTATACTAGAAATCCACTAAATTTAAAATATAAAAGATAAATTAGATCAATAATTTGCGAACTATTTATCTTTTTTCATTAATATAAAATAAATGATACACACAACAAAAATAGATTATTATCATTATTTTTAAACGATACACTACGAGTACTCATCGCGTACAGAATGTTAGTTACAGGTAACTATTCCTACATAAAAAAATATTACACCTTGTTCCATTTAAGTCATTCAGTATTGCCGAGAATAGTAATGGGCAATGGATAAATACCCGTGGGTAGGTAAATAAAAAATGGGCATTTTCCTGGGTATTTATCCGGCGTACCGGTAAGTACCCAAAAAATAGGTATATTTGGATACTACGATATTTTAAATTTTTTGTTCGAATTTATTGAATTTAATGTATTTTAGTATTTTTTTAAAGAATTTTGAAAATCACGATTAGAATGTCGTCTGTTCGGAAGTAGTTAATGTTTGCGATGCAATGCTTATACCAGTTGGTTAGAAACATTTGACTCAAGTGTGTCAACTTGAAATTGAAGTAAAATGGGCACTCCGAATAAGCTTATCATGTCTCATGAAATAAAATATATATGTTTTAAGCGCTTTTCCTGTAAAAAAATATTAGTAACACAATTAATGTTATCATTTTGTATCACCCTAACATTAAATTTTGTGAATACGATATATTTTGAAAATTTAAATAATTATTTTGATTAATTGATACAGAAATTAAGGTTTAACACGTTGTAGCCATAAATACCCTCATAATTACCCAATTTGGGTAAATACCCGGGTATTTACCTTAGATATTTACCACAAATATTATATACCCGGGTATTTTACATCACTAGCCGAGAATAGGGAATAGTTTTGACCTCTCTGATTGGCTGAAATTGGAGCAAAGTTTACCTAATGTAATTTCAGCTACTTAAAACTGGCGCTGATGTGAGCGCCATCTGCTGAATGGCTTAAATGTAATTTTAGGAGGTCGATGAGATTATGGAAGCAACTATACTTCATTTCATGTAAGAAAATAGTGATGGGAAAATAGGTGCAATTTGATCTTGTTTTTTGATTGGATAGTACCCCGATATTTATCCAATCAAACTGCACCTATCTTCTTATCACCATTTGCTTACGTGAAATGAAGTATAGTAGACTAATACCACCTGTTTGTAGATTATTGAATAGTGCTGTTAATTTTGAAAAAATGGAATCAAAAATTCAGTTGAAAAATAATTCGAAATTCGAAAATTCGATTTTCGAATTTTAATCTTAATTCAAAATTCCAATTTCGAGTATTTACGAAGTTAGAATTACATATTTTCAAGTGTAAGTTAATTGGCATTTATTGCAATTTGCTTTGCTATTATTAATTTCAGAAAAAATATTTCCAAATTGTACTTCGCGGCATGTTAATTAAGAATATTTTACTTTCAACAAATAAGCGAAAAATCTCAGTGTTTGGACTCAGAGAGCAAGTTTAAACAAGTCATGTCATTGTAAAACACGAATAAATAGATGGCATCAGCTATCGAATTACAAAATTCGAAAAATATTCCGAATTTTGACTTCGAAATTCGCAATTCGAAAAAGTATAAAGCTTATTTTTCGAATTTCGAATATTTCAAAATTCGAAAATTCGAATTTTGTCAACAGCACTATTATTGAACAATTTTTTGACGGTCAGATATAAATTTGCTGTAAATAGAGAAAATAATATGTAAATCAGTAATATTTTGAAAAAAACCACCAGAATTTCTACTGACTACTAAACAGTAGAAATTCTTCTATATTGGCAACACTGATTCAAAATACAATAAATTTATGCATTTGTTTATTTCTGTTTTGCGCACTTCGGTTTTCAACCAGCCCCTTCAACAAAAACAAAGATCTGAGTTTATGTGGCATTGTTTACCACTTTTAAACAAACAATAATGAAAGAAAAGTTGTTTTACAATTAAAATGTACTAGCTGACAGCTTACTTCGTTGAACTTAAACTTTTAAGACACTAACTCGAAAACAAATAAAATTGGATACAACTTTTAGGATTTTTGGTCATTATATATTTATGTGTAGTAGACACTCCCGAAGTTTGGCGTATTCCTTCCGATTCATCCTGTATCTTCCATTAATATAATTAACACTTAAAATATCGATGTGCACGATGTTTTGCAAAACTAGATCGTGCAAGGTTAACAATACCGAGAATTCCTTTCTTTTCATCATTCTTTCCTTCCACTTCCTTTTGGAATGCTTTGAAACTAATTTTTGGGACACTTTAAAACTGTTGTGTTAAAGCTGTGAAATTAATATCGGGTGAATTAAAAACTACCAAATTTGACAATCTAATTACTGATAGATTCAAAAACTTTAAAATTAATTCAGGATGGCATAAAAACTGTCAAATCAAATGAAGAGCCATGGAGAAAAAATATGAATGTCACAAAATGTGTTTTTTAATATGCGAATTTTAAAGTTTGAAACCTTATTTTTGAAGTATGATACTGTATTCAATCTTAGTCCAAAACGCGTATTTGATATTATTACCTATATAGGTTGTCTCACAACTCGCGCCCTAGATGAAGCTGACACTTGCCGACGACAATAAGTTGCCAACAAATAGAAGAAAATAATTTGCGGCTGCTTGCATAACGGTGTTACAAGACTTTTTAATCCAGTAATCCGGAAGGATATCTTGAGGTGTGATGATATTATTACAAAATAAAACTGATTGCTAGGTTTTAAAAATACTACTAGTGAGTTACAAAATTTGTTTGACTTATTGTAATTTGGACACTTTAGAGTTGACTTTTCACTGTCAACAAATTTAGGTTAGTGAAGGTGTCATCCGAGATCATCATTTATATCGTACAGTGCAACGTGTTGTAGCAGGGACCCGATTCTTGAAATCATGCGAAATTTTCCGCACGCGACAAAATTCGTGTGGTTAGTTTCATGCACGAACACTACTGTACGTATCTTGGTACGTATGAGTGGTATTCTTGAATACCAAACGAAACTCGGCTGAAGCCTACGCCAGCCTACGCATACGATTCTCGAAAGCAAGCGAACGTAGTATGTAGCAGCCAATCTAAACGAAACATTTATATCACGTGAATGCTTCATAATATAATTGTTTTTTAACTGTCACAGTCAATCTGTCAACCAAAGCTGTCAGCCGTAGTTGTCAACAACGCTGTCATAAGCCATAAGTGTTGAAATTTTAATATTCAAAATTTATTATATATATTTGATATAGTAGGTATTATTTTTCTTAGTTTACAGTATTTGCGTACATAATATGGCAATATTAATATGCAAGTGTTATGTAATAATACTCTAATTTTGCTAACCATTTCAGATTTGAAATGCAAAGCTCGTTAAGAGGCACCTAAAATTCCTATCTAACAATCCATTGCATCGTTCTATTACTGCACGAGCACACATTTGTCGAAGATTATAACGATACTCAAGTGTATGGAGATTCTAGATATATAATTGGCGTCCCCGTAGTTATATAAAAACATAATTTGATTTATATCATTTAAGTACTGATACACCAAACACAAGTAACAGTGACACACAGTTTCGTGTGCGAATGATACTTTCAAGTTATTCATACCCATGCGATGTAATTGCGCACGGAATATTCGTCTACGACCACACGATTTCGTTTCAAGAATACCAATATGCAGTTCGCATGCGCATCTCTCCCACTTGCGAAAAAATTCAAGAATCGGGCCCCAGCTGTGTAAAATGTGTTAAACGAAAATATTATTGTCATTTCTAAGTAATCAGCGGCTGAACACATGGTAAGAATTTGCCTTTTTTATTCACCTTGTCAAATTTAATTTGACACTGACATTTTTCGAAAACTATAGTCGCCCACATATTTTAAAGAAGATTTGATTTGTATAAAACCCTAGTAACGTAAAATTACGGCAAACACACGTTAAAGGTGTAGGTCTCTGATTGGTCAATTTTAAGACGTCTTTTCTCGAATATCTTTTAAGCTAGATTTTTTTCTTCGAAATTACACATCCGAGTGCAGTCTCGTGTTTCCTCATTCGCTCTGGGGCGCGAGTTGTGAGACAGCCTGTATATCCACAGTTGGGTCAAGTTTCAACGTATGTGGGACAATAGAATTTTATTTGTCTACCGAATCTACTAAGCTAAGTTTGGAGGTTCATCCATCTAAGCGCCTGTATCTTAGGACTGTTACCGTTTTTGTCCCACCTTACCTTCAATTTATTAGTACGACTAATCATCTCATTTTGCTAGAAACTGGACATTCATCCGTTTTGATGATAGTTTAAAAAATTGGTTAAGTTGTAAGTTATCTTTCGCTACTAAAATTTTAAATGACGGATAAATAATTGTTTAAAATAATAGTGCATATTTTGTTTTCCAAGGCCTACCTGATTTTCTTATTCTTAATAATTAAATTAGGGTATTTATTTTAAGTGGGCCACCATTGCTATCTCGAAAATTATAAGAGCTACAAAGACGGTTAAATGGGCAAACAATTTCTATTTAACAAGACAAATTTAAAGAAAAGAAAAATTAATATTTTGGCCCAGTGGTTCTCAAAATACGGAACCTAACTTTCTAATTTTAAATGAGAACATATATTTTTTATTTGCTCATTCCTTAGAGAATTTAATTCTGAATTCAGTGATATAATAGTTTTATTCCCTTACATAACGATTTTTTTTTGAGAAAAATGCAAGTAAAGTTTTATATTAATTTAATCAAATTATTATTTTTTTACATGCATTTTTCTAAAAAACATCGTTAAATAAGGGTTTAAAAATATTATATCACTGAATTCAGAATTTAATTCTCTAACGAATGAATAAATAAAAAATATATGTTCTCATTTAAAATAAAAAAGTTAGTTCCCGTATTTTGAGAACCACTGATCGAATATATTTTTTTAAAATTTAAATTTGTCTTGTGAAATACAAACTGCTTGCCTATTTAACCGTCTTTCTAGCTCTTATAGTTCTCGAGATAGTAATGGTGAGCCATTAAAATTAACATCCTGTATACTGGATGCTAGAATGAACAGTGATTATATGTAATTAACGAGCATTTGACGCATTGTTTAATTCTGTCAATTGTTTATAGATTATTTTAGAGTAAAATATGTCAAACAAGAGTAATGGAAAAATGAGCCGGTTTCACATTTTTTTTTTATAAAATATTTACAATGAAAGTTTATGCAACATTTTTCATAATAATATGAAAATATAATAATAATTTATTATTATTTTCGTAAATAATTAAATAAAAAGATTGGCACCAGAAATAGTCATGAAAAACGACCCCCCAGTCCCCCAATCCTGTGACGTCGGAGCACATACAGTACGTCATTCATAGCTAATAGGAAAACAGTTTACATTATTTATATAAATAAAAGTTGTGACAGTTTCCCACATGTTAAACTGTATGTGCTGTGACGTCACATTTTGTTTCAGATCTCATGAGTTTTTCAAAATATTACACAAATTTCAATAATTAATTGTAAAATATCTAATGGATATTTCGTGATATTTTGAAATTTGAGGCTATTTAAAGAACAATATATTTTAAAATTTAGTAATTAGAAGTCATATAAAAATTCTTGCAACAGCCTTATTAATTGTACGCATTTTTTATTGAAGTTTTTTTCTCTAAAATAATCTATAAACGATTGACAGAGATAAAACAATGCCAATCAAATGCTCGCTAATCACTGTTAATCACTTTTTTTAAACCGATTAAACAATCAATTTCCTTTTCGTCAATAATTAAAATTGGTTGTTCTTGCGTTAAGCCATAAACATAATCTTTTCTTAAAATTTATTAATAGTTATCAAACCCACTGTTTTAAAAAACTTCAATGTATTAAAATGCACGCATTTTGTTAAAAATACATGTGTGTCTTGTTAACTTACAGAGAAAGAAGAGATAAGACGAAGCGTGGATCAAGAACTTCATAAACGGTTTCCGCATAAGCTTTCCGGTGGACGTGTTAGGGGCGATCATATACAAGGAGCAGTAGAATGGAAAGAGGACAGCAACGCGCGTGATTATCAAGATCTTTTGAGATGCAGTCTTACGCCGGAAACCAGGAACGCCTTCGTACCAAATTGCTGCCAGAAGTTGTTGAATGTTCGGATGTGCCACGAACTGCAAATAAATATAATTTTTATTGTCTATTATTACAAATAAAATCAATAAATACATTTATGTCTCACTAAAGTATTATGAACTGTTTATTGCTAGGATACGGTGTATATAAACATATCTATAACAACCGGGGCATAATGGGAGGGCATAATATTTCATTATGGCCTCATTATAATCCGATCATCGTTTATGGGCTTTAAATTAAAAATAATATGAACGGTATATAATGAATTTATTTTCTTTTTAATTATAATTCATTACAATAATAATGATTGATTACATCAATTAATACATTAATTGATTAAACAATTAATATAAGAAAACAGCTTTGAAAGCGCAACACAGAAATCAATTTTAATTTAATTATAATACTTAAAATTGATTATCAAAAAAACCTTAAAAAGCCATTTAAATACTTTCACCACACATGAAATAAGTCCGTCGAATTGCAGACTGTAATGTTTCGCATTCATTTTTGATAGATGACGGATCACTCATTTTTTTGGGGACGATATTTAGCCACGTTTGAATTCATTTTTGATATTATTTACCGTCACATGTGACACATCCAAAGCCGTACAAGCTCTCTAAAACGTAATAATATTCACAAATAAGTGCATAAGAAATAAAGAACTGAGATCTGTCATGTGATAATGAACCTCAAAATATAATACTTACATCTTCTACAGACGAGAATGAAATAATTAGGAGGTCATTTATACGTTTGTTTTCCTCAAAGTATACAGAAACATTCAAAATAAATTCTTTACATTGTTTCGACAAAATATCTTCCGAAACATTAAATTCACCCATTCCACCATCTCCAATGATTTAAAACGTTGGTGTTTTAAAAATAAATAAATGTTGATAATAAACAAAACAATTAAACAACATCCTTAGCAACGTCAAAGCTTAAGCATTATTGTAATCAAAATTATTATAAATGAAAACTTATTTCACATAATCTAGTGAGACATAAAATCTTGTATGCACCACGAGCGTTACTAGATGATAATGCCAGGAGGGCGACGAGGATCTAGCCCGAGGGCCTCTGGCCCGAGGGATAGATGTCGCCCCAAAAATGTTCAAAACTTCAAAACGTCAAATGCGAATTCAGAAATAAATAATTAATAAATAATTATAAAACAAAGAATCATAACCATAGCAACCCAATCAACATATTTGATATTCCGCGCCAATATGCGGCTAAACAGATTCTGATTTGTCGAAAGCCGTGTGGAATTATTCCAAACAGCATACGGAATTATACCACACGGTTTGTTGGAATAATATTGATTCCAACATAATTTTTAGTTGAGGAATGTGTAGTTTCCAGAATAGTGTCGGAGAAAATAATGTTCGTAATTTGAGATATGAAATTCAAATATCTTATCTCGTGTGTATTGACTTGCATTCCGCTATGCGTCGTGCGTCAATTTACACTCGCATGATATTTGGTATTTTTCATAACTTGTTACGAAAATAATTATTTCGTACGGCACAGGATAAAAAATAGAAATATGTAACTTTTTCATTTGAAACATTTTTGTATGAGTAGATAAGCAATAGGCGATGTGCACATTTTGAGCGTCAGTGCCTCTAACGGCTACTTTGACATTTTTGGTTACCGAATCAATTTTGACATTTCGAGAAAGTGATACAATTTACAATTTTATTTTGAGTTGTTACTATTGTGCACGAATATTATACGTCATAGTATATTGAAATGAATAAAGAATAGTACATTATGTTATTAGGAGTAGAAAGCGGTCTTTTTGTGTTGAACCCAGCTATTGCAGCCGAGGCGCTAGCCGAGGCTAGGCAAGCTGGGTAAAACACAAAAAGGGCGTTCTACTCCGAATGACATATACTATTTTTTCTTCAAGTGTTTCAAAGAATTTTTTGACATTATTTTTGGAATTTTTTAATTGTAGTATTTGCAATTTCAGCCAAAGCTGGCTGTGTACACTACAAAACAAAAACGATACAACTGTCAAATAACAATTTTCAATATAATGTGTGTTGCTGTGACAACTGCCGCCGCCAGCGGTGAACTAAGACACTAACATTTTTTTACTAGTACAACAATAACAACATTTTTGTACTAGTAAGACAATGAACAACTTCTATAGTGTGCGTACAGTAGCATAATATGAATATTATAATACGCTTGAAGAAAAAATATTTAAAATGCTATATATGCCATGTGACAATCAAAAAAGTTAAAATACGAGTGAAGGTACTGTGGCAGAAAATATAATTTTTCACATAATATGTGTGATTTCTGTAAAACATTTTATCATATTTAAATTTATATTATAATTTATAATATTAGTTAAATGTTACAAGATGCACAATACATGGAAATTGAAATTAAAAAGTTGGAAAACTTGAATGATTGGAAAGAAGAAAATTTCTACATATCTTTTATATTCGCAATAAATGAAGAAGATTCTTCATTGAAAATATACCAGGCTCTAAGTGGAATAAGTTGCACAAGCTCGGAAAAGAAAATACACGAAAAATAGGAACCATGTGAATTTCTATCTTTAACATTACTTGTACAAAACCTATAATAAATAGACGAATTATGTCAAAAATAGACTTCTATTTCATACAACTGCAAGTATTATACAATTTTAAGACAATTTTCTTCTTTTTGTATTATATCTTGTTCAAATATTAACTTAAGAAACACATTTTTATATAATTTATTATTGCAATCAGACGACCATTGTTGAAATTTTATTCATACGAGAAGTATCTTTTACAATGAGAAAATATGTATACCTAAAAGAATTTTTCATGTTTGTAGAAGATATCTGTTGAAAAGTTATTTTCTTATACATCTGTCCCTCATATAATATTCTAGGAAATTTATGAAATGTGATACTTTAATCGGTAATTTTGTAAGAATTATTAGATCCCCCACTGCATCACATAATATTTAACGTCTTATCCTTCGCATTCATTGCAAATATTGTATAAAATAGAAATAGCAAAATTATTCTGACATAAAACATAACCTTGCTATGTTTCAATGAGTAACCAATTTTGATATTTTTGTGCGCTGTCGGTGCTGACTACTTTTGTGCACACCGCCTATAGCCTAAAAATTATTTGAAAATGAAAATTGTGACCAAAACCAGTTTTTCGTAGTAGCCTACGACAATTTTTAGTACACTGGCTTGCAAAAAATCGAGTACACCTTAAAAATCAAGTAACCGAGTTTTTGTAATTTCTTAGCTCCGTAAAAAAATTAAAAACTAACAATGTTGTTACTGTCATCACAATTTGATTTATTATGGAGCTAGGTTCTTCATTGTGTTTCATTTATCTACTCTTAAATTACAAATATATTCCAGAAAAATGAAAGAACAACCAAGTATGTATTTGAATTTATGTTAATTTTGACATCTTAATTGACACTAGTGACATTGACAAGTTAAAAATCAAGATCGGCTCAATACAGGAAAATGTAGGTGTACGCGATTTTTTTGCAAGCCAGTGTACAATAACAACATGAAACAACAAACTGTGTCAAACAGTTTTTTAAGTAAAATATCCGACAATAAAATCTAAATTTTCGATTCTCGGCGATTTAAGTACACTGACCCCGCGAGTAAATCTGAGGCTTTAGTAAATGTCCCATTTGCCTACTTCAGAAATACGTAATGTGTTGACTGTGTTCACTTTTATGACGTATTATTTTCTTCTTAAATATGATACAGGAAACAAGAAACATAAAACTCCACGAATATAGCGAAATGTGATTTCTGTTGATAATATATTTATGAAACCATACAAAAGCTTCTTACTATAATAAAGAGAATAACATAATACGAGAATATGGTATGGTACATACATGGGTTCACAGAATTCGCTAAAAATATGTGAATAGACTTATTTATTATTTAGTGCAATTTGTGCACATATGAAGTTTAATCATGGAGAAACAAATAATTAATTTTCTAGCATAATGTATATTTACAAAGAAAATAAAATAAAATAATATGTACAATTATTGTTTAGTATAAACCTTGTTACATTGTTTACAACAATATTACAAGTTTTAAAAATTAAAACTAGAACTGTTTTTCTGTCTGTCTTTTGATTGGTAAAACCTAAACCAAGTTTACAATAACGAAAAAATTGTCAACAAATCATGAAAAATTTAAGATTTTAAGGGTAATACAAATTTGAATCACAAGAACAAAATAGAATTTACCAACACTAAAATTATTTTTTTAAGTCGCTGAATGAACAATGAAAATATCTAATATTTTTATCTGAAACATTTTTTTGTATTACCAATTTTTAAAAAATTATTCGAAAATATGGGGTCTCGTGGCCGCGTGCCTGTCTAGTCGCGAATCTGAGAAACCGGGTTCGATCCCGATCGATGCCAAATATTTCGAATTTTAAATGTCACAAAATTGACCCCTGTGGCGCACTCTCCATGCCAGGAATGAGTGCCCATGAGGTGACGCCTGGTAAATGCCCCCACGGTACAAATATGTCATCATCATTACCGAAATCTGTGTGCAACGAAGATTGGCACACCCAGCAATGCGTAATATGCCGTAATGATATATTTTTTAAATATATTTTTGCTTCCTTGTACATAGTAAAGAAAGTATTGTAATCGCGAAAAATTTCGAATTTGAGATTTTAACATTTTTACATACGTGTGTACGTACGTATTTCGCATAACTCAAAAACGTTAAGCCGTAGAAAGTTGAAATTTTGTATTTAGGACTATTATGACATCTAGTTGTGCACCTCCCTTTTTGGTCATTACATAATTTGTGGTACATTACTTGAAGCCTATAATAGATTTTAATGAAAAACTATTTTAAAATATAATCCAAAACTTTTCAAATTTGTTATATAAGATATTTATGTCAATGGGAATGACATAGTAGATTTTGGTTAAAACAGGCTAACCGGAAGTGACATATTACCTGAAGTTATTAACAGTTTTTCTTGAATAAAATGGTTTTATTTTGATTTTAGAAATAAATGTTTTAAATAATAATTTTAGGGAATTAAATTCTGCGTCTAGTACAACCAATATTATTAAATTAGCTCTTTGTATAAGCGAGATATATAAATTTAAAAATTATATACTTTTTGGTTTTTGTAATAAAGCTTGCTATGGATTAGGACAAAAAATAAAAAAATAATGTTAATGTCAAATTACGTCAAATACGTGCAATTTTATAATTAGGTCTATATTTCATCTTGGTCTTGCGTACAAGGAAATCGTGTGGTGTCCACATCATATTTTTTTATGTGAAAATCAAAAGTTTGACTAACATCTATTTTTCTGTATTATATTTTTTGACGAAACAAATGCACAAAGGCACACTAGATGTTCCATTTGCCGCATTCGTATCTTATGGCTGGTTTATGATGGATTTAATTTATAAATTTAGATTTACAGATTTAGATTTACAAATTTAGATTTGAAATTTACCATTTACCTTGCTGGTTTATAGTGAATTTAATGATATGAAATGTGCCCAATCAACTTATATTGGGTCACGTGGTTTGACACAGATGGGATGACAGTTATATGATATTTATCACTTTTATCATAATCAATCTGTATTGTTCTACAGATAATATTAATAACATATCCAAATTTTCAGAATCATTTTGTCAAATCAAACTGTCACTTGCAACTGTCATTTTCCCCATCAAAATCATTTTTTTGAAATACTGCGAAATGATTAGACGCATTTACAAATTTACATTTAGAGTATAAAATATGGTGATATTTTAAATGTACATTCTAAATCATATATTTCTTAAATTCATTATGAACCAGTAAAAGCAGATTTAGATTTACGAATTTACATGTATAAATATAAATTATACATGTAAATTCGTAAATCTAAATTTGTAAATTAAATCCATCATAAACCAGCCATTACAGTTTCTGAGATCCCAATTCGAAATTAGGACAGCCTATATATTTTTATTTGAATTCAAAAACCATTTAAAAATAGTTAAAACATAATTTATATGTATTGTCATTAGCTAATACAAAGTTATATTTTAATTATGTCCCAGAAACATTCTGGTAATATTCCAAATTAATTCCGTTTTTTAAATTTTTATTAAATAAACTTTTTATTAACAGCGCATTAGCATATTAAATTTTTATATGTAATTTAGATTCGATGTATACTTGTATTTACTATATAGTTGCAACATTCAGCAGAATTTAAATAAATTATATGTATGAGCTTAACTAATATATATATATACAAATAAATAAAACATTTTTATTTCATGCCTATGTTATTCATAAAATATTCAATATTATTTTATGATAATATGCATTCGCAAATAAACTTTAAAATAACAAACTAAACATTAAGTCAACAAAACTTCAAAATAGCAGACATTTTATATCAATATAAATGATTAAAAAAATTAATTGTGAAAAAAATAACAGAATATAAAATATGAATAAAATTTGATATTAGTATTTGACGATTTAACTACATTTACAAACATGCGAAAGCTTTTCTAAAAAAAATCTATTTTCTTTTGAAATAATTGCGTAGGCTTCCACAGTCTGAGTCATGAGAAATATTCGTTTTCCGAGAATGGACTGTGTTATATTTTGAGTCAGAGCTCAACGTTTCGCCCGCAGTCGTATGGGGCGTCTTCAGGAGCAAGGGGGATAGTACTGTCTTAAACAAGGTTACCCGACGTGTCAACCACGCTAGAGGCCGAGTTTAAGCAACAAGAGGGGGAGACTCAGTTTACAAGGTTACCCGACGTGTAAACCACGCTAGAGGCCAAATAAACCAAGTAATGTATCTTTAGATTAGTATATAACTGTCTTCTCGGCCTTCTTTTCGTCACTTGGTTTATTTGGCCTCTGGCGTGGTTTACACGTCGGGTAACCTTGTAAACTGAGTCTCCCCCTCTTATTGCTTAAACTCGGGCTCTAGCGTGGTTGACACGTCGGGTAACCTTGTTTAAAACAGTACTATCCCCCTTGCTCCTGAAGATGCCCCATACGACTGCGGGCAAAACGTTGAGCTCTCACTCAAAATATGACACAGTCCATTCCCGGAAAACGAATATTCCTCTATTTTCTTTTGTTTTGAACATGAATGAAAAATAAATTATTAATTTATTGAGGTGGAAAAATTGAAAATTATTAAGAAATAAAATGAATATTATTTGCTCCGGATGGTATGAAATAGATTTTTTCATTTGTTTCTTAATCATTTTCAATTTTTTCACGCCAATAACTTAATAATTCATCTCGTAATTCATGTTTAAAACAAAAGAATGCAGACTTGTTATATATCACTGATAAGCTTATAAAATAAGTAAAAAGATGAGACTATTTTCCGTATAGGTTCCTATTTAAAAAATCAAATTTTGTGTTATATCTCGAGAATTATTAAGTTTTCAAAAAAATCTAATTACGCCATTTTATTCCACTTACAAAACGGTTCAAAATTTGTTAAAACAATTTTTCTCTATCTTAATAAATAAGATACGAGATATTTTCGAAATGGACAAAAAAACGAGTTGATTGGAATGTGCAAACGGGTTTGCTTTACCGTTAATATTACACGAGATAAATGAGACATTCTCTTCTTTACTCCCCAAGTCAGAATTTCATGTATACAGGGTGTTGACCACGGTACCGGAACATAGGACTTTAACATGTAAAATCGTATTTTTATAGTTTCTTGCTTTCGTAATTATTTTAGGTAAAAGGGCTTCAAATAAAAGTTGTAGAGTTTAAAATTCTACATGAATCAGGAATCATACTTAATTTTACATGCTTTGTAACGACAGAAATTATGTATGAAAATGTTGAAATCATCCCTAAACTAGCGATAGCTATGGAAATGAAACAGATAAATTAACAAATATTTGACGTTTTACTTGTCAAGTTAGATTAATATATTTTTATTAGGTATTATTTGTAATATATTATTATTCACGAAAGATGACTATTCAAGGTCATTTGTTCGAAGAAAGAATACTCGTACACATCACTTTACAGCAGTAGCTTAGCGACATTTTATATTAGAAAGAGAAAGATTATTTGACCTATGTCTATTTAATTTATGTGGTGTGACAGATGTACGTAAATAGTAGCATTACTTTCTAACATACTATAAATAATAATGACGTATGTCGTAGTACAGATACCTAATTATCTACTACACTGTCCTGTTTGCTAATATTTACCCAGTGGCGTCGACGTTTAAATCAAATTATTATTCTTCTTTTACAAAATACAAAAACATAAGTGAAGAACATAAATCTTTCAGAAAGGCATTATTTAGAAAGAAACATAATTTACAAATGAATAACTCTTATTTTTTCAGTTAAAATATACCCATAGATATTTCATTTTGCACGCCGCCTATGCACACGAAATGCAATGAAGTTATGTGCAAGTAATATTATATCAGATGGCTCACAAATGAACTTGAACAGTCATCTTTCGTGAATAATAGTTTACCTGTTCAAGTGAACAATATACCTTTTCAATTTAACGAGATAGAAGATATGCGCAATGGGGATCTGCGCATAGTAAGGACAATTGAGATCCAAATATGAGAACAGTCTCAGACAACTTAAAAAAACTTATCAAAACAAGTTACAAAAGCTTTTATTGATGCTAAAATGTCTAACGACGCAAATTTTCACCGAGAATAAAGGTATTTTAATGACCGCAATATTTTTGACGTTTTATTTGACATCCTAACTGGCAGTTGTTGGCGCCATTTTACTTACTATTTGTAGCGATAGAAAGAGATAGCCGTTAAATTGAAAAGGTCTATTATATATTAATTTAAGTAAATAATTTTTCACTTTAACAGAAATTACAAATAATAATGAAAATAAATAAACCTAGCTTGACAGAAATACCCTGTATGTACACCAAGCTAATGGCAACTGACTTTAAGCAATATGACATTTGGTGCCATTTTCGGAACTATCGTTGATTGTGTAAGTTAATGATATGTGACATTAGTTTGGTTGTATAAACATTAATTTTACCAATTATATTTATATTACTTACTTTTAGAAATGTAGTACTTTTACATTTAAGTACAAAGGAAATTATTAAATGTCAAATTATCTTAACTCCGTGAGTTCAAATAAATTTCGATTTGGCGCTGCACGCTTAAAGCTAGTTGCCAAATGAAGGCAAATAAACGATACTAAAATTGAAAAACCACTTACCTTTTTCTGTTTGTAATCAATCGCCTGCGTCAATCTACTCAGCTTCATATGCTCCCCTTCTTCATAGGGCGGGTTGTCCGGATCATGGTTCAAGATAATCGCTAATTCTTGACTGCTTCTGGACTGGTCTAAGAGATCCACAGCGAATTTCTGACACTGGTATCGAAGCTCCAGGTATTCGCTCTTGTACTCTTGTTCGGTGAAAGCCAAGTTACGTAGCTCCCAGGATAACTGGAAGGCCGTGAGTAAAGGATCGTTGGAGGATAGGGCTATGAGGGAAGGACTCGCCAAAGCCTTGTATTCGTTCACACGAGAGAGGGAAAAGCGGAGAGAGTCTTCGTTGGATTCGCGAATGCATTCATCGCAACCACATCTGAAAGCGAACGTTAATAATTAAAATGGAGTCTATATGAGGGTTGAACATTTAAGTTCCGAATTAGCCGGTTTCACATTTTCCAAAAATATTTTAAATACAAGTTTATGCAATATTCTATTCTATTTAGGGCCAGTTTATCAATGCAAGGATAAATAATTTAACTGGCAGATAACTTTTTAACTGCCAGTTAAAACATAGAAAGCGTTTATCAAACAAAAGTTAACGTAAACTGTTAGATAAAATCGGCCAAAATTTATCCGTCACTTCAACTGGCAGATAAATCTATTATCTCGCAGTTAAAATATAAGTAGAAAATTTTACCCTCAAAATTAATAAATACAATAAACAATTAATTAAAACGTGGTAAGTTACGTATTATAGTTTTAACTACGGACATTATACAAGAAAAAGAGACCAGAGAGATAGAGATTTCAAGAATTTCGTATAAGGAAAGCGTTAAATTCAATGAAGATATAATCAACCGTTGGATAGTTGAAAGTTGCTATTTCCCCGTTCTTAAGGACTAGACATTGGTTAAACATTGATAAAATGAATAAAGATGTTACATACAAAAATAAAAACGTATTATAATCATACAAATCATTACAATAGTGAATAAAATTGTTGTATAATGCAACATTCATGTCAAATGAAACATACCGATTACAACAATAATAGTATTTGTTGGTAGCAATAAATTAATATAGATTATAATATTGCAACATTGATTCATAATTATAAAATTTGGGCAAGTACAACAATGAAGAATGTTGAATATACAAATATAAATAAGTAGATGTTGCGCCTTAGTTCTTAAATTTTCCATTAGTGTTGATATCTTTTTTATGCATATTGTGGTTCCTAGAACATATGTTATTTTATCAATATAAATATTTTTAATATATTTACCTATCTGTTTAAATACATAACAATTCTGTATTTTGATGTACAATTCATACAATAATATCCAAAGTACCTCATTATTCTCAAATAATTAACAATAAAATCTATCCTATAAAGATCTGTCAGGTCTGTATTCTTGATGTGTCAAAATATTTTGAAATTTGACACATGAGCCCAAGCCAATCATTAAAGGCTTTACAATTTCAGTGTTACCAATATATAATTAAATGAAAGTTTGTTAACTGGCAGATAACTTTGTATTGCGTGCCTGAGTGTCAGGTCGCGAATCGGGGGAACCGGGTTCCCCGACCGACGCCAAATATTTCCAATTTTAAATGGCACAAAATTGACCCCTGTGGTGCACTCTCCACGCCAGCAATGAGTGCCCGTGAGGTGACGCCTGGTAAACGCCCGCACGGTGCAAATATTTCATCATTACCGCATCTGTGTACAAAGCAGATTGGCACACCCAGCAATGGGTAATAAGCCGTGATGATATATTTATTTATTGATAAACAATCGTGTAAAGTTATCTGACAGTTAACTTTAGCTGTTGGATTGTTATCTGGCACTTTTATCCTTGCATTGATAAACCGGCTCTTAGGGTTTGTATATAGCTGTCGCCGTTTACCCTCCAACCGGACTCACCGAGCCGCAGTATTTTATCCCTGACGTACTGCCGATTGGATTTCAGCCATTGCTACATTTATTTAAGATGTATAAGTAGCCAGCTTATAGCATCCGACTGTGATAAATACAAGTAGCTGTAATTATTTTTTTACGACAAATCACACATTGTCGTTCGACGAGAATCGAACACACGGAACATGGTTCGGGTGACGTCACTGCAAGCTACAAGATGTGCGCTAATGCGCTCAGCCACCAAGCCGACTTATGCAATATTTATAATAGTAATAAAAAAATAATTTGTTATTTTCGTAAATAATAGGGTATTCTCTGAGGACTACCAATATTAAAAATTTATTAAAAATATTAGTATTGATAGGTAAACTACAGGGAAAAAACAAAAAATGATATTATAGATTAATTGTTACAAAAGATATAAAGCATTTAAATTTTTCTGATGTACTAGATGACCTTCCAATGGGAGACCAGTTGAAATCCCTACTCCACTATCACGTGACACAACAAAATCAAATTTTAAAAATTAATATATCGCTTAATAAAAGGAATTTTTAACTCGGGTTTTCACAGGTACTCCTAGATATAACTGTTCTTTAAGAAAAATAAATAAAAAGTATGAGAGAATACCCTATTAAATAAAAAAAATTGGCGCCAGAAATAGATATGAAAAACAATCCCCCACTCCTGTGACGGCAAATTACATTCAGTTCGGCATTCAGAGCCAATAGTATAACAGTTTGCCCATCACCTACGTTATTTATATAAATAAACGTAGGCAATAGTTTGTCATTAAGCTGTATGAACTTTGACGTCATATTCTGTTTCGCATAGGGACCCGAACCTTAACGAAACCGTAACGGAAAACTTCACCGATATTTGACTTTTTATGAAACGGTAACCGAAACCTATATTTTATTTCTTCAAATATAGAAACCGACAATCGGTGCGAAATAAAAATTTGTGTACCAAAGCCAAAAAGTGATTTTTTTTCGGCAAGCCGAGGCCAGGAAGCTCACGACAACGAAGTAACACTTTTTGGCAGTGGTGCACACACAATTTTTTAGTCGACCTTCTTTATAAAATTTACAATTTTGTTAGATTTTTATTTATTATTTATTTATTTAAATATTTGTGACTCTTTCAGAAACGTTTACTTTCTCTTTATTTACACTCGAAATAATATATGGCGCTACCTTACATCGGATGATGATGAAAGCGGTTGAAAAACGTTCATTTATGTGTCAATTATAAACACACAAACATCATCGTAAAAATAGTAAAATCGTATTTTAGAGGCCCTAAAACGTGCTTATTCATAAAAAACTCGCCACTGAATTTTTTGACCAAAGACAACCTTGCCTTACCTAAAGGTGACGGAATGTAAAAAATTCTTACTATATGACGGAGATCAAATTTTTTCTTAAAACTTGTTGCATACGTTATTAAAAAATCTGATGTGGCCAACACATAACCTCTCGCCAGATATTTTACCTGGTTGTACGCATAAAAGAAAAATATTTTTAAATACAAATACATATATTCATGTCTCACGACAAAATAATTCTCACATATATTTGCAAAATCTATGGGATATTTTAAAATAAATTATGTTCAATACGTACATTTTCTGTATATTCAATATCCTGAAATTTTCTTTTTCTACTTTCCTTTTCATTTTCTTTATATTCGTCATTTTTTCGCAAATTCCTTTTACATTCTTTTTTACGTATATTCTTTTACGTTCTTGATTTTTTTTATTTTCATAATCTTCATAATGATGTAAAATTTTTAACAGTGGTAAACAAATATTTTTGACATTGACATTTATAAGTCAATTACAAACATTTGAATTTCTTGCCTTGAAGTAGTTTGATCTGAGATTTTTTACATCGAATTATTTTATATGCACTTCTTTATCTCTAAATATAGAAGGTGTAATAATAAATTTATATTTATCGAATAAAGAATTTTACGTTCTTTAATATAAGTATTTACATAAATATTCGATAAATAATATTTAGATAATTTTTTCTTGTAACTACTACTTCCGGTTGCCCAATTATTACCAAAACTTAATCAGCTCTTCCCATTATTGTTAGATTGAGGAATGCGTAGCTAAAAATGTCTTAAGTTTTATAGTATTTGAAAAATCGTGAATCCAACATCCACACACACACACACACACATCCACACAATCGGATTCTAGGGACCTTAAAACGTGCTTATTCACTAAAATCTGGATTTGCGATTTTTAGCATGAATTCAATACCTCTCTTAGCGAGAGGTAAAAAATGTAGTCCGCTACCACTACCACAGACCTAACTTACTAGAGTATGTTACGTCTGTGCTGCTACTACAAAAATAAATGCGTAACGAATGAAAAATAGTCGTTTTTTCACTTCAGAGTAAATTTTACACTAGGAATTCCTGTTTCCTGAGCTTAAAGAGTTTTATAAAAATAACTTTTTACTCACATTATATAATATATTTAGAAATAAGCTGTATGACGTATGTTATCTCACGAAAATTTTGTGTACATACAAGTTCACGCTAACAACATACATCATTAAAACGTATATAATAGTTGTCAATAAAACTTTTAGATTTTTGAACAATGTTCTCTTCTTTACACCTACATATAAATGTAGGAAATATCATCTATTTTAATAACAAAGGTGCACCAACCGTTTTCATTTTTGTATTTAATATTCCAATAGATTTAGAAATAAAATAATGAATAAAAAATTATCTGTTCTAATAAATCTCGTTAAATCCAACAAAATTGTTTATTTCTTGTCATAATCCATGGCTATGTAGATTAAAAGCTCATAAAACTTTTTTTTTTGTTTATATGAAGAACATGAATAATCGTTTTACAAGACTTAATGCAGAATTTAAATCTCTGTAATTTGTTTGAAGTATTTTTGCATAGAATATTTTGGTAACGTTTGCGTAAAGAAAAACAATTATCAATGTTTAACGCCTATGTCCCGCTTTTTGTTTTACACCCTATAATTAATATTATATTAAATTATATAATTTTTATTTTACTCGTACATTAAATAAAAGTTTTTCATATATATTATCATAAGTGGTAAATTTTTGCAGGAATTTTTTTTAGATTGTTACGAGAGCTGGTTGCCTAGCAATTTATTGAGTGGCATTGACAAAAAAATCACGTGTTACGAGAGCTGGTTGCCTAGCAATTTATTGAGTGGCATTGACAAAAAAATCACGAGTTGTCAAACGAGTGATTTTTGATCAATGTCACAAAATAAATTGGTAACGGATAAAATTTAACCACGAATGGTATTCGGATGATTATTTCCAAAATAAAAATCAGGTAATCATTTATATATTTTTTCTTGGCAAAAATCTTCTAATTTTTATTGTTTTGAGGTGTTATATTTAAGTTTGCTTTTTCAACGTTTTAAATAGATTCCTGTCCAAATCGACTCGTTTTTAATAAAAACTGATAACACTGAAAATATACACACTTTGACAGGTACGTAAACAATATACTTGTAAAAATATGACATCTTATTGGCTTAAAGAATGCGAAAAAAAATTTGTGACCGTGTTTTATCAAAACGAAACTTGGTAATTAGGTAGAATCCTAAATTTGGATTGGATTATAAAATTTGTGTGAAATAGACACCAAAATTTAACGGGCTTTTTCCATTACAGAAAAAGTTCGAAATACAAGGTTTCAAAATTTTCTGAATGATAGTGGAGTGTAAAACGTGGTCATTTATCAAAATCTCGATATGCGATTTTTAGCACGATCCCTATACCTCCCTTACCAAGGGTAGCGGGAGGTAAAAATCTGATGTGGCCAACACATTCCATGTTTGAAATTGCAATTAGCTTTAAGTAAAGTATTATTTCCGGTTGATCGTTTATAAACAAAATCTAATTTGTTGTTCCAATAAATAGAAAAGTCTGTAATACCAAATTTTAGATTATATTTTATTATGTTTTTCCTCTGTCTCCAAATTAAGTACAACTTCCGGCTTATCATATTGGTATAGTCAAAATATAATGTTGTTTCAACTTATACACACGTTTTAAATACCAAATTTGAGAAGTTTTGAATCATGTTTTAATATATTTTTTTAAGTAAATCTGTTTATAGCTTCCTGTAAGGTAGAACTTCCGGTTTATTAATTTTAGAAAACATCTAGTATGTCGTTCTCATTAATATAAAAGTCTTAAATACCAAATTTGAAAGTTTTGGATTGTATCAATTTATTTTTGACGAAAATATGTTTAGAGCTTCCGATAAAGTAACACATCCGGTTTATCAATTTTAGCCAAAATCTAATATGTTACTTCCTTTTATATGAAAGTCTTAAATACAAAATTTGATAAATTTTGGATTGTATCATATTATATTTTTCACGAAAATCTGTTCACAGCTTCAAGTAAAGTATCACATCTGGTTCATTAATTTTAGCGAAAATCTAATATGTTTTTTCCCTTGATATAAAAGTCTTAAATACTAAAATTGAAAAGTTTTGGATTATATTTTAATATAGTTTTTCATTAAAAACTGTTATGGGCTCCATGTAAAGTATCACTTTCGGTTATCCAATTTTATCCCAAATCTAATCAATTCTTTATATGAATGCAGAAAGTTTAAATACGGAAAATATAAATATTTGGAAGTTTTTTATAAGAGTTATCGTTGACGAAAAAATCGTCACACAAATAGACATCATCGCAAAAATAGTGAAAACGTGTTGTGGGGACCCTAATTCGTGCTTACTCAATGAAAACTCACAATCGAATTTTTGGACCGATAACATTACCTCCCTTATCTACGGTATGACAGGAGGAAAAATATAATCAAGAAATGTAAATGTTGATACATAAAATGAAAGAAATTTACATGTACATGAATTTCTAGTTTAAATGTGATGAAAAACCTGATATTAAAATAAAATATATGTCCTGTGCAATGCAATTAAAAGTTTTTATCAAATAATTAATAAAATTTTATGATGTAGATCATATAACTCTATAAATAAAATGATGCTTTTATGATTATTGTTTCTTTTTTATGGGTAATTATAAATTTTAAATTCCCATAAATACCTGTGATTTTTGTGAAACGAATTGCTGGATACGTTTTATTATTTAGAAAATATAGAATTATGAATATATAATTGTACACTGGCTTGCAAAAAAATCGCGTACACCTTAAAAATCAAGTAACCGAGTTTTTGTAATTTTATAGCTCTGTAAATAACGTAAAAATTGACAATGTTGTCACTGTCATTACTTTTTGATCAATTATGGAGCGAGTTCTTCAATGTGTTTAATTTACCTACGATTAAATTGTAAATATATTCAAAAAAATGAAAGAACAACCAAGTATGTACTTGAATTTCTGTTAATTTTTACATCTTAATTGACATTAATGACATTGACAAGTTAAAAATCAAGATAAAATTAATACAGCGAAAAATAGGTGTCCGCGATTTATTTGCAAGCCAGTATACTTAAAATATTTTTGATATAAATTAAATGTGGGAGCCGACTTTTGGATTTTCGTGTGGGGATTAAAATGGGGCAACATAAAATTTACCAACTAAAAACTATATTTCATAAAATTGGAACATAAATGAAATTGTACAAAAGATGCGAATGTACATGTATTAAAAATATTTCAAAATGAGTGTACTTTTTGTTGGTACTAAAAATAATTTGTGTGAGGGCAGAACCCCTTCAGGTTTTTCCGTGTGGGGGCAGAGCCCCCTCAGATTTTTCCGTGTGGGGGCTCAAGCCCCGAAGCCCCCACGTAGTCGGCGCCTATGGTTATTATTATTATTGTTATTTTTTAATTAAAACTGTTGGTTAAGAACTTACTTTATGTCATGAGGCATAGGTAGCGTAGCTCCTCTGTCTAATAATATCTTGATGATTTCGTAGTTGTTTCTATGGGCAGCTAAAATTAATGGAGTGATGTCTGGGGTGAATGTTCCTGTAGTCATTTCGACTTTTTGCCAGCTCTGTAATAAGTAATAAGTAACTTCACAGTATAATAAACACATGTAATATCTTTTTTGTTGTTTGTTTACATCTTCCCCAAAGTACTTTAGACGATAAGAGTATTAGAATAGAATGAATTTACACATAACACTTACAGCTGTATTCATATAGTAATTCTGACGTGGTTTAAACCAGGTCTATCTTAGGTCTAAGGTTTTTCCTTATTCATAGTAACGGTTGACTTAGACCTAGTTTAAACATAGTCCAAAATTTAGACCGAGCGTATCCCTAGTTTAAACTAGGTCTAAGTCCTGTCTATGTAATTAAAAATAGTCAGGCCTATTCAGAAACAAAAATTTAAACAGTGTTTAAGCTAAACACTGTTTAATTTTGACATTTCGTTCATTTTTGTATTCAGAGACTACTTTTTTTAGACAGTTTAAATATTTAAACACCGTTTTAATTTAGACAGTGTATATTCTTAGTAACCCTGTTTAAACGCATTTTACTCATTCATAGACACTTTTTCATCGTAGTCACCGTAACTAAACAGCAATTTAAACATGCAAATTTAAACAAGGTGTTGGGGTAGTTTATATTTTTCAAACTGAGTGGAATTGACGAGGTTTTCGAAATTATTGAAGAAGTTAGGAAACTGAATGAATATAAACGTACGTGAACGTTAATTTAGACTTTTACTGGCAGTTTTACACAATATAGTTAAATTATTAAATGAAGAAGAGAACTGGAATGATGGGGATCACTCAGAAGTAAATCGTATTAGAAATGCACCCCAACGACCAAATTTAAGAGACGATATTTTTAGAATACAGTATATTAATTTAAACTTTAATTAATGTTATAAATAAATGTAATTTAAAGTTTTATGCATTATTATTGTATTTCTTCCGTTATATATTAAAAATAAAAATTATTAAATTTCTTTACATGAAATCTTTTACATTTTAAATTTAGAATTAAATTTATGGTAGTGGCCGAAATAGTTGCATTGTTTGCCAGAGTTTTAGTTTGCAGTACGTTTTCTATGTCCATATCGTCCTCATAGTAATTTGTCTTTCGTAAACAGATCTTTTAAAATTTCAAATTTGTTAGTCAATGTCTGTCGATTTTTTCGCCACCGGTTCTTTTCTTTGTAGAGCAAATTTAGATATATTAATTCTCAGTATGAACTCTCCCCACTTTTTTATCTTCAATAACTAAAAATTATCTTCCAACTTCCAATTTTCTGACCGTTTTCTATTTTAGCTTGTATCCATTTCTAATTCTTTTCATTAAAATTTGCAAATTATCTTTAATTTCATTTTCGTATTTAATTTCAACATGTATCTGTCCAATTATGACAGCAGTATGACAGATATAATAACTGAATTTGCGTCTCAATTCGTATATTTTGGGTCTTGATTTTTTAAACAGTGTTTATTTTAAACGATGTTTAAATATTTAGTTACCGTGTTTCTGAATGAACAAAATTATAATCAACGTTGATTATTTTAAACAGTGTTTAAGTTACACACTGTTTAAATTTTTGTTTCTGAATAGGCGTGGTGTTTTAAAAAAAAATGCATTCATAAGAAAAATTTTGTTTATTAACTATCAAATTGACAATTTCGTTGTTAAATGAATAAAATTGAGGATATTCAAGGTATTTGTGTAACATAAATGATGTAGAAGATGAAGAAAAGATCAGATGTCAATGTTGAAGGTACTTTTAGCGTATCTGCAAATTTGATATAATTGAAATTTGTATTTAATTTTAGAAAATATAATGAGAGACAGAGATTCACATAAAGATAATACTGAATTAAATAATGATATATGTAACGAAGCATATTTAGACAAAATCACAATAGGCCCGGAAACGAAAACACTTCAAACCTCCCATGTAGTTGTCAAATATTTTTGTATAAAAATTATTGTGTCAGATAAATTTGGAGTATAAATAAATGATTTTTAGTTAACTTTACACGTTTCCTGTAAATTGGAACCAATTTCATACCCAAATAAAAGTTCTGATGTTCTGATATATTAGGTACGTTCTATCGGTGTCAGAAATATTCCTACTAAAATAAGAATATTCTTAAAGCAATAGAACGCTCAGTAGCAAATGTTATAAATGACGATTAAATGTTAGCGCTGAAAATTAAAATATTAAAACACATTTATCACCCAAACCGGTATATACAATATTAATACAAAAATAATAACAAATCTAGATGACCGTCGCCTGGCCGAACCCGGTCACGCGGAATCCTCCTTCACGCCGTGATTATTTCTGTAAAAGAATTAACACATGAGAAATACTCAGTGAGGAGGCAATAATTTACAAAAGGTACAGGCATTCACACACCGTACACACATGTTGGCAACTACGGGCAGTACCGCTAGTTACTACGGAACCTCTGCCGCTTCGGTGGTGATCCGGAGACATTCCTCTTAACCAACTGGATCAGATCACTACAGCCCTAACTGCTGCTGCCGTTGGCGACACCAGAATGTGGGTCACTACAGCCTTCCCTGCTGCTACGCTGGCGACCCTCGGGTTCACACGAGCGGCCACTACGGAACCACTGCCGCTTCGGTGGTGATCCGGAGACATTCCTCTTAACCAACTGGATCAGATCACTACAGCCCTAACTGCTGCTGCCGTTGGCGACACCAGATGTGGGTCACTACAGCCTTCCCTGCTGCTACGCTGGCGACCCTCGGGTTCACACGAGCGGCCACTACGGAACCACTGCCGCTTCGGTGGTGATCCGGAGACATTCCTCTTAACCAACTGGATCAGATCACTACAGCCCTAACTGCTGCTGCCGTTGGCGACACCAGATGTGGGTCACTACAGCCTTCCCTGCTGCTACGCTGGCGACCCTCGGATTCACACGAGCGGCCACTACGGAACCACTGCCGCTTCGGTGGTGATCCGGAGACATTCCTCTTAACCAACTGGATCAGATCACTACAGCCCTAACTGCTGCTGCCGTTGGCGACACCAGATGTGGGTCACTACAGCCTTCCCTGCTGCTACGCTGGCGACCCTCGGGTTCACACGAGCGGCCACTACGGAACCACTGCCGCTTCGGTGGTGATCCGGAGACATTCCTCTTAACCAACTGGATCAGATCACTACAGCCCTAACTGCTGCTGCCGTTGGCGACACCAGATGTGGGTCACTACAGCCTTCCCTGCTGCTACGCTGGCGACCCTCGGATTCACACGAGCGGCCACTACGGAACCACTGCCGCTTCGGTGGTGATCCGGAGACATTCCTCTTAACCAACTGGATCAGATCACTACAGCCCTAACTGCTGCTGCCGTTGGCGACACCAGATGTGGGTCACTACAGCCTTCCCTGCTGCTACGCTGGCGACCCTCGGATTCACACGAGCGGCCACTACGGAACCACTGCCGCTTCGGTGGTGATCCGGAGACATTCCTCTTAACCAACTGGATCAGATCACTACAGCCCTAACTGCTGCTGCCGTTGGCGACACCAGATGTGGGTCACTACAGCCTTCCCTGCTGCTACGCTGGCGACCCTCGGGTTCACACGAGCGGCCACTACGGAACCACTGCCGCTTCGGTGGTGATCCGGAGACATTCCTCTTAACCAACTGGATCAGATCACTACAGCCCTAACTGCTGCTGCCGTTGGCGACACCAGATGTGGGTCACTACAGCCTTCCCTGCTGCTACGCTGGCGACCCTCGGATTCACACGAGCGGCCACTACGGAACCACTGCCGCTTCGGTGGTGATCCGGAGACATTCCTCTTAACCAACTGGATCAGATCACTACAGCCCTAACTGCTGCTGCCGTTGGCGACACCAGATGTGGGTCACTACAGCCTTCCCTGCTGCTACGCTGGCGACCCTCGGATTCACACGAGCGGCCACTACGGAACCACTGCCGCTTCGGTGGTGATCCGGAGACATTCCTCTTAACCAACTGGATCAGATCACTACAGCCCTAACTGCTGCTGCCGTTGGCGACACCAGATGTGGGTCACTACAGCCTTCCCTGCTGCTACGCTGGCGACCCTCGGATTCACACGAGCGGCCACTACGGAACCACTGCCGCTTCGGTGGTGATCCGGAGACATTCCTCTTAACCAACTGGATCAGATCACTACAGCCCTAACTGCTGCTGCCGTTGGCGACACCAGATGTGGGTCACTACAGCCTTCCCTGCTGCTACGCTGGCGACCCTCGGGTTCACACGAGCGGCCACTACGGAACCACTGCCGCTTCGGTGGTGATCCGGAGACATTCCTCTTAACCAACTGGATCAGATCACTACAGCCCTAACTGCTGCTGCCGTTGGCGACACCAGATGTGGGTCACTACAGCCTTCCCTGCTGCTACGCTGGCGACCCTCGGGTTCACACGAGCGGCCACTACGGAACCACTGCCGCTTCGGTGGTGATCCGGAGACATTCCTCTTAACCAACTGGATCAGATCACTACAGCCCTAACTGCTGCTGCCGTTGGCGACACCAGATGTGGGTCACTACAGCCTTCCCTGCTGCTACGCTGGCGACCCTCGGGTTCACACGAGCGGCCACTACGGAACCACTGCCGCTTCGGTGGTGATCCGGAGACATTCCTCTTAACCAACTGGATCAGATCACTACAGCCCTAACTGCTGCTGCCGTTGGCGACACCAGATGTGGGTCACTACAGCCTTCCCTGCTGCTACGCTGGCGACCCTCGGATTCACACGAGCGGCCACTACGGAACCACTGCCGCTTCGGTGGTGATCCGGAGACATTCCTCTTAACCAACTGGATCAGATCACTACAGCCCTAACTGCTGCTGCCGTTGGCGACACCAGATGTGGGTCACTACAGCCTTCCCTGCTGCTACGCTGGCGACCCTCGGGTTCACACGAGCGGCCACTACGGAACCACTGCCGCTTCGGTGGTGATCCGGAGACATTCCTCTTAACCAACTGGATCAGATCACTACAGCCCTAACTGCTGCTGCCGTTGGCGACACCAGATGTGGGTCACTACAGCCTTCCCTGCTGCTACGCTGGCGACCCTCGGGTTCACACGAGCGGCCACTACGGAACCACTGCCGCTTCGGTGGTGATCCGGAGACATTCCTCTTAACCAACTGGATCAGATCACTACAGCCCTAACTGCTGCTGCCGTTGGCGACACCAGATGTGGGTCACTACAGCCTTCCCTGCTGCTACGCTGGCGACCCTCGGATTCACACGAGCGGCCACTACGGAACCACTGCCGCTTCGGTGGTGATCCGGAGACATTCCTCTTAACCAACTGGATCAGATCACTACAGCCCTAACTGCTGCTGCCGTTGGCGACACCAGATGTGGGTCACTACAGCCTTCCCTGCTGCTACGCTGGCGACCCTCGGATTCACACGAGCGGCCACTACGGAACCACTGCCGCTTCGGTGGTGATCCGGAGACATTCCTCTTAACCAACTGGATCAGATCACTACAGCCCTAACTGCTGCTGCCGTTGGCGACACCAGATGTGGGTCACTACAGCCTTCCCTGCTGCTACGCTGGCGACCCTCGGGTTCACACGAGCGGCCACTACGGAACCACTGCCGCTTCGGTGGTGATCCGGAGACATTCCTCTTAACCAACTGGATCAGATCACTACAGCCCTAACTGCTGCTGCCGTTGGCGACACCAGATGTGGGTCACTACAGCCTTCCCTGCTGCTACGCTGGCGACCCTCGGATTCACACGAGCGGCCACTACGGAACCACTGCTGCTTCGGTGGTGATCCGGAGACATTCCTCTTAACCAACTGGATCAGATCACTACAGCCCTAACTGCTGCTGCCGTTGGCGACACCAGATGTGGGTCACTACAGCCTTCCCTGCTGCTACGCTGGCGACCCTCGGGTTCACACGAGCGGCCACTACGGAACCACTGCCGCTTCGGTGGTGATCCGGAGACATTCCTCTTAACCAACTGGATCAGATCACTACAGCCCTAACTGCTGCTGCCGTTGGCGACACCAGAATGTGGGTCACTACAGCCTACCCTGCTGCTACCGTTGGCGACCCTCGGGTTCACACGATGCGGCCACTACAGTACCCAGTACTGCTCACATGCACACTCACAATCATACACATGCTAGATTAACTCTCTCACCTGAATCACTATAATAACGATGTTCTCACACTGAAATCTGGAAATAAACTGAAATAAAATACGTGAATACCAGTATCATTAAATGTAGCTCTTATCCAACAGCATCGGTTACGTACCTAAATAGCTAATTAGAGACAAAACATAATAAATTTAATAAAAATAATCTTACGCAAAATAATATCTGTGACACAAATAACTGTCAAGTGATGTCAAGTAAAAAAATAAATATAATAGAACAGTGACAGTGGCTATGTGTTTAGTCAACAACTAAAGATAACTTTGTATGTTTATTTTGGATCTTCGAAATGTTGTTTTGCAAATATTACAGAAATTATAATTATATAAAAATATATTAAATAATAAAATCGTAAAGGAGATATTTTTGTTGAGCACAGTCTACTCTAAACATTCATAAATGTGACAGAAATGTACGCGCGACAGTCGGCTAGTAAAATTTTGAATTCATCTCCACTCTATATATCTTCCTACCAATGCTTCCAACTCTGAAGTTGGAATGATTCGTAGGAATATTTCGATTTTTTTGACGCAAAAGAACGACCATTGATGTTCTACTAGAAGAAGTAGGAAGATTTCTGACACCAATAGAACGTACCTATTGTCAAAACAAGCACCGTCGTTAGTCTCGAGCAATTTTATTTATTAAATATTCATATTTTAATTTATACATTTTTTACTTCCCATTTTTCATCATATATACTCGTACCTATGAATACACGCTTCTATAAACCTATTGTTGTGCCACATGCTATTCTTATTTTAGATAATATTAAGTATTAAATTTTACACTGACAACTAAATGACATTTGAATATTTATGTCTGAAGCTTACTTCATATTTTTCGCAGACCATGTCCAGATGGATACAAGGGCTACACTCGGTCTACGTAGACTAGGTTTAAACTGGGTCTAAAATTTACTATGAATAAATCCAGGGTGGTCTAAGTTAGACCTAGTTTAAACCTAGCCTACTTAGACCTAGTTTAAACCACGTCTATCTCAGTTACTATGAATACGGCTGATAATGTTTAAACATCTATTTATGTTAATAAGTTGGAAAATTATAATTTTTTTATTAATTACATTTAAAAATCTTAGAAAAAAATGTTTTGTATACCTACTTTCAATCCTTGGTATACAAATAATAATATTGTAGATAGGTATCAACAGATTTAAAAATGAACTACATCTTACGTAAAGTTCTCCTTCTTTATGGATCAGTTCTTCATGTTCCAGAAGTAATTCAACAGCTTCAACGAATTCTACATTGATGGCATGTAGAAGAGCATCTTTGGTTTCCACTCCTAAGATAACTAACAATTCGACCATCTCCAGATTTTCACCATCGATAGCTAGAGTGAGTGCTCCACGACCTAAGCTGTCCACACAGTTGATGTCTATTGTTTTCTTTCGGTATGCTTTTTGAATCATTCTGAAAGAATAAAAAATACTCTTAAAATACTGTAATGTACTTTATCAATTGTAAAATAAAAAGTTTATAAAAACGTTTTGTTACAGGTACATTGTTTAAAATTTAATATTAATATTTCATGTGTAACACTTTTTGTTTTATAATAAAAATTTATATGTGAATAAAAAAAATTGGATGTGGCCAGCACATTATCTTCCGTCAGTTCTATGTATTTTGTATACATGTCATATAGAAAGTTCCTTGCAAAAGATTCTATTTCTTGTACATCACCTTAAAGCAGTTATATGTATTTTATACAAATTCCATACATAAAGTTTCTAGCTAAAGATCCTATATTTCCAGTAAAATTATTACACAAACATACTATCAATTGCACTTGACACAGACACCTTTCAATCAGAATTTTCTTAATATAGCAGCTGCTTCCAGAGTTATAGCATAGCTAGCTAATATAAGATATTTAATTTCTTTATAATTTTTTAACTCTATATCCATTTAATATGAAGTATAAAATGCATTCAAATCGCATAGATTTAATATTTATAACATTAAATTTGCAAAAATGAAATTTAACATCGTTTTTTGAAGAAAAACTGTTAAAATCTTCAAATTAGGGTACTTCCGGTTGACCAATTATAACCAAAATCTAATCAGTTCTTCATATGGATGTAACGAAGAAGAATACGAAAGAATTCTAATTTTTGAAATTGTAGTATTAGAGTTATCGCAGGCGAAAATTTTGTCACACAGCACACATAAACACATACACACATACACACACACACACACACACACACACACACACACACACACACACATATACACACATATACAGACATCATCGTAAAAATAGTAAAATCGTATTCTAGGGACCCTATATATAGTGACCTTATTATTAATCTTAAAAAAATCGTAATAGTTAATCAACCCTTTAATAAAGGTGATTTCTTTAAACGAAAGTATAAATAAAATTAATATAAAGCAAAGTTAATAAATCTATATCTAATGTTTTTCATAAATCCAATTTTGAATTTTGTATTTTCAATGTTCGTTATATTAGACTCGACTTTTATCATAACCAATTTAAATATTACTTGTTGCGTACGTGACATAAAACTGCGAATAAATTTCGCTTAAACTCGACTTCACACTCCATAGCTGACAGCTGTACTGACACACAACTTACAAACCCTGCTTCACATTTACTTTTTTGAGTACAAGATTTAAATATTTAATTATTAATGGACATTTTCAATTTAATGGCTATCTCTTTTTATCGCTGCAAATAGCAAGAAAATGGCGCGAACAACTGCCAGTTGGGCTGTCAAACGAAACGTCAAATATATTGCAGTCATTAAAATACCTGTATTCTCAGTGAAAATTTGCATCGTTAGACATTATAACTTCAATAAAAGCTTTTACAACTTATTTCAATAAGATTTTTTAAAGTTATTTGAGATATTCTCTCATTTGCGTTTAAATATTTTAGAAACAAACGTCATAGATCTCAGTTGTTCTTACTATGCGCAGATCCCCATTGCTGCGTATATCTTCTATCTCTTTAAATTGAAAAGGTCCACTACTCACTCAACTGCCACTTATTCAATATGGCGCTTGTACGATTGTTTTCAGTAGTACCGATTTGCGCCACTAGAGGGAAAATTTTATCTACGATTGCGAATACTGCATTTTCATTCATTCAATTTAAATGTGGCGTTGTTTCAACTAATCACCTGGTAACATTTTAGTCAACAATTAACACATTGTTTGACATTTTTGGAAAAAATAAACAATGAAACGATTTTTAGATGACATTATTACACGAGAAAATATATCGTAAATCGCTTCACTTTGATATACGAAGGATAGCACTAAATACACAATAGAGTCTGTGGGCATCTCCAATGAACAGGTTCAAAACATTTTGACCAATGAGTTAATAATCCCCCGGGTTTTGACGGTTGATTAAAAACATTACTTAAACGATCATCAAAACAATGGGGTTTTGGTCTGCTCTAAACTGTTTTCTACTCGCTAATATAAATAACCTAACCAAACCAAACCCAAACCTAACCTAACCTATTGTGCCAATTCTTTTGCATTATATAGTTTTTGCTGACAAATATTTAAATGGTGAATCATTTAATTACTTCCCATTAAAAACGTATTCGTTTTCAGACGTGGTCCGACTTGCTGCTCTCTTACGAAGCAGATCGTAATATGTTTATGGAAAGATTAGTTACAACAG
>OY720450.1:13894048-13901548 GCA_963082715.1 Harpalus rubripes
AAGGTGGCTATGGGATTGACATTTGATAAAAAAAACCATGCAATTCTCAAGTGCCAAAGTGATTGTTTACCTAATTTCGCGGTCATTTTGCGGTCGTTACCATAACGACGGTCGTGAAGTCCAATTAGATAAACAATCACTGACACTTGGTTTTGTTTATCAAATGTCAATCCCATAGTCATCTTGAAAGCTAACTTTCTATTTACAAAGAAACTGTTTAATATTAATAATATTTGTCCGCGAAATATTTTAGCGTCCTTGAGATTGTCTTGCCTCGGCCGCAAGCGGCCGCGGCGACAATTTTTTTCTCGATATGCTAAAGAGTGATTTGGCGGCCTTGATATAAAAATAACTATTAACATATTTATATATTATGTGGCTCCAATTATTAGCGAATTCCAATGTTTGAAAACAAAATGAGCTAACAATCTATATCATAGAATAGTAAAAAAATATTAAGACTTAACGAATTAAAATATTTTACAATTATAGATAACATTCAATTTAGATGGTTTCATAAAAAAAAATCTTGTGTGGCCAACACAATACCTCCCGCCATTTACCGTCAGAGTCACAAAAAAGATTAAGCTAATCCTTATTTTTGGAGTAGCGAATTTTACTCTAATTTTGGCAGTTTATTTCTTAAACTATAGTCTAATCTAATCCAAGTAACTACCTTTTTTTTAAACTCCTCAACAAGATTAAATCCTAATTACAGAGTGGGTTCACATTCACACACATCCATGCCTTAGTGGGATTCGAACCCAGAGCCCCGAGGGCACTCTTGACATGAGACGTTGCTCTAACCATTCTGCCATCGGTGCTATAATAAAATCAAGATTAAATTTTAAATACCGGGATAGAATACAATTCACTAATCCAAAAATGAGGATTAGCTTAAACATTTTTATGAATCGTTAATTTTTATTAAACTAATACATACCTACATACTTACTCATGCTGGAAACTGTATTGAATTCCTTTTCTATTGTTCTATTTACTTTTTTCTTTTTAAAACGTTACTAATATTATTTTGAAATGATTAGTTCTTTGATGCTGACATTTATCTGTCAGTTACATACATTTGAATAACTGCGTTTTGTTTGTTTAAAGCGTAGGCTCTGGGATTTAAATTATAGATAATTTTATAAATTTAGCCATAAAGTATATAGAAAAAGTATTAATGCAAATCTATAGAAAGTTAGAGTGGAGGGATCGCACACACACATATACACACACAAATCATCGTGAAAATGTTAAAATTGGATTCTAGGGACCTTAAAACGTGGTCATTTACCAAAATCTCGATATGCGATTTTTAGCACGATCCCTATACCTCCCTTACCAAGAGTAGCGGAAGGTGAAAAAAATAGTGGAAGACCCCATTGGAAGCCACTGACCTAGATATATACAAAAAATTGCTAATGAAATACTAGTATTTTAAGTTTTGTAGATGTAAAAATAAAAGCAAAGTTCCAGAATTACTTTTTAAAATTGTATTGTATGTTAATAACATAAAAATGTAAATTTAAAGATTATTTGATTAAGTATTTAATTTATTTTAAATATGCAATACTCTATATTTATCGTAGTTTATCATTACATATATCTATCTCACCTTCTCACATTTGCCATGTCCCCTCTTTCTACGGCTAGCAGATATTTCTTCTCTTCAATGGTGAGGGATTTTGGTAAATTGGGCATACGGAGAGGTTTTTTAACGCCTGGGGCTTCGATATCGATGTCGATTTGCTATAAACGTTTTCATTGCTTGTATTTGAAAAGCTGCTAGATATTTTTTTAACATACCTCTTTTTCATCCATGATGTAAATGTTTTGTTTGGACATTCAACAAGAACAACCATATATTGTTTTTACATACAATGCTGAAAAAATAGTGGCTAGTTATAAATTATCTATAAAATTTAATTGGTTTTGTAACCGATATTTACGTAAAAATTGTGTGGGTAAATTTCTCGACACTTATTGACATGAAGGAGGATCGTCCATACATGAAAAACAAAAATAGATTCCCACGTTAACGTTTATAATGAAATACAAATGATACGTCTGAAATGAGATACGTTCGTTTCATCGATATCTTCGATGAAAATAGCGGCGTCGTATTTTTTATCAATGACGGGTGCGTACTGTTGTTTCATCGATGAGCTCATCGATGCTCCTTGATGCTCATCGACAAGTGTGGCATAGGCTTTACTATGTGTTCTTAAAGAGGTTAACCGTCACTTTTAATAAAAGCGCCTTATAAAAGTAGTTTCGTAATAAGTACGGGCTATTGTCACTAATCACATAGACATATTTGTACCTTAGAAGTAAAGAATTATATGTCTATTATTATAAATTTTGAATGAATAATAGTAGAATTTAATTCAATATTTACTAATATTCTACCTTTTAATGACATTTTGTTTAGCAAACAATTGTTTCTTGAAGAAACTTGCGAAAGATTCCAGTACGACTAATTCTCAACATTCTATCTTAGGAACTAGTAATACTACGATCTTTTAACATTATATAATTTAAGTTCCTGGTGTACGGTAAAAAGCATTATCTCAATTTCGACAAAATTGTGTATAGAGATACATATATGATTTATATTTTTCCGAGTAATTTCGTAATGTGTTGAGGGACCAAACGCCTATAACGCAGTAAACTTTAAAAACGTGTTCTCCCTTTAATTAACTTCAAAATGTTGTCTTTTACTATTAAATTACTGAAATTATAGTTTCCGTAAATTCAACAAAGGTATTAAATTTTCTCGCGTTATAGAAATGTATAAAAAGATGCCCCCAAATTCAGGGAATATGTTAAGAGAAATTAAACAAACATTTTTCTTTTATTACGTTTAAAGCAAACAAGCAGAAAGCAAGTGAAAGTACTTAGTATATATTATTACCTAGAGCAGGATGACGTACATGTGTTAGTGTTGGCACCTTAGCTACATGGCTGCTATCCAACTGCAACAAATGCCTATAGCTGTTGCTGCATGCCGACAGCTATCGTTATTGAATTAGGGATTATTGGCATAGACCTAGTTTTCAACTAAGATACTCAATGTGATTATATGCGACTGAGATTCGCTAAATGACGCCGAGGTATTGTCTGGCTGTATCTACGACAACTATCACTTTTCAAAACTTATACAAAATATTATCAGAAGCAATATCACAAGACCTCCTAATTTTATGGATAAATTTTTATTTTGCACGAATTTTATTGCTTAGCAACAAACTCGAAGCAAACTGCATGGTAAATCCCGACTCCGAAGGAGGAGAGGTTTTACCTAATATCAGTTTGCTTGAATGGCTTAAAAGCAAAAAATCTGATGTGGCCAGCACATTACCTTCCGTCAGTTCTATGTACTTTGTACAAATTTCATACGGAAAGTTCCTTGCTAAATTAAATATTCTATTTCTTGTACATTACCTTGCGGCAGTTGCATGTATTTTATGCAAATTTCATACAGAAAATTATTATTTTGTGACGTTTTCTATATACAGTGTAATGTATCTGCAGCAATAAAAGATTTATGCCCGGTTGCAGAAACGTTAATCAACGCGTTGTATGTATTTTATACAAATTCTATACAGAAAGCAAAAGATTCTATATTTCCAGTAAAATTATAAGACAAACACACTATGTCAATTTCACTGGACACTAACATCTTTCAATCAGAATTTTCTTAATATAGTAGCTGTTTCCATAACTATGGCTACTTTATGAAATTTAATTTCTTTATAATTTTTTAACTCTATATCCATTTAATATTAAGTATAAAATGCAGTCAAATCGTATAGAGATTAAAATATTCTTTAATATTTATAATATCAAATGTGAAAAAATTATATTTAACATAGTTTTTTCAAGAAAAACTGTTAAAGTATTCAAATGATGATACTTCCGGTTGACCAATTGTAACCAAAATCTAATCAGCTCTTCATATGGATGTAACGAAGAAGTATACGAAAAAATTATAATTTTTGTAACTGTAGTTATTAGAGTTATCACAGACGAAAATTTTGTTACACACACACACACACACACACACACACACACACACACACACACACACACACATCCACACACACACACACACACACATACAGACATCATCGTAAAAATAGTAAATTCGTATTCTAGGGACCCTAAAACGTGCTTTTTGATTAAAAACTCATCATCGAATTTTTTGACCAAAGACAATACCATCCTTACTTAAAGGTGACGGAAGGTAAAAATGAGTGCTACAAAATAAAAATTTATCTGAGAAATCAGAGAAGTCGTGTGGTATTTGGTGAGATAAATTCCAAAGATAACGGAAAATGAAACAAAAAGTAATAAAATATATTATCACGGCATATTACCCATTGCTGGGTGTGCCAATCTGCTTTGTACGCAGATATCGGTAAAGATGATGACATATTTGTACCGTGCGGGCGTTTACCAGGCGTCACCTCACGGGCACTCATTGCTGGCGTGGAGAGTACACCACAGGGGTCAAATTTGTGCCATTTAAAATTCGAAATATTTGGCAAAAATATATATTGTGATAAGACGAGCGTAAGCGCAATAAAAGATAAATAACTTTTTATAAACTCTTTTAAATTATAGTTTCGATAATCATATTTTAACTCTGTTTATCTGTTTAAGTTATAAATGTCAAAATTCAGTTTAGAAATTCTTATCATATTATGACAGTCACGACATTTATTTGTTGACAATTAAGTCTGGAAATTATTATGTATGCGCGCTTGACTTTGGATGACATAGCCTATGCACCCCGTACCCCTAAGATAATCCTGTCCTGAAGATAGCGTTTTTGTTTTTAAAGAGAGTTGAATTTAGATACTCGTGAGAGTAACATGTAATAGTCGGTTTAGATACTCGTGAGAGTTAACATGTAGTGTCTTTTAGTTTTGGGGCGACGCCCGCCCGCTGGGTTACAGAATGTAACTTATTAGTTGTGTATGTTAGGCTTAGTTTTAATTAATAATCATGTAAATAAAGTTTAGTTATTAAATCACCAAGTTGTGTCCATGTCCGTAGTGTTCATCAGTGAAAAGTGTAAGTGTATATGTGTGTGTTCTTCCTTCTCAAGAAGTCCGTATCACCAGTTAAAGTCAGTGTATCATCGTTGGAGCTAGTATTTGGAGTAAAAAGAAGTAGCAGTCATCTTTTTCGAAGGAGACCCCCTCGTGTTACAATATTGTTCATTTATATCCATGGATGATATGATTATATATGATTCATTTGTTTGCGAACCGAAACACCACAATACCTTATTTCATTTAAGCCATTCACTCTTTAGCATACCGAGAGAAAAATTGCTTTATTGTGAGTAGAAAGTTAACTTTGAAAGTGGCTATGGGATTAACATTTGATAAACAATATAATGTGATTCTCAAGTGTCAAAGTGATTGTTTACCCAATTTCGCGACCGTTGCCTTAACAACTGCCGCGAAATCCAAGTTCGCGGACTGTATTGCGGCGGCGAAATGCTTATTTCGCGTCCGGTTGCACAAAAAAATATAAAAATAAAAATGTTCTCAAATTAGTTTAACGCTGAATCTGTACAAATCACAGAACGCGTTTACCAGACGAAATTTCAAGGGATCTCAAAGGCACGGGCACCGACTACGTGTGTGCTCCATGGCTCAAGCACCCACACAAAAATTATTCAGAAGTTAAAAGCACTGATTTCACCAGAATCAGAAAGGTTATATCAGTCATAAAATATCGCCATTTAATCAAAACATATTGAAAACAATTGAAAGACATGTGAGCACATGATGAAATGATCAATACAATATAGTTAAGACTATGTTTTTGAATTTTGCAAAAAACATAAGTGAAGAACTTAAATCTTTCAGAAAGGCATTATTTAGAAAGAAACATAATTTTCAAATAAATTACTCTTATTTTTTCAGTTAAAATGAGTTCATAAATATTTCATGTTGAACGCCTATGCATACGAAATGCAATGAAGTTATCTGGAAGTAATATTATATCAGACGGCTCTCAAATGACCTTGAATAGTCATCTTTCGTGAATAATAGTTTAATTAAATATTTTTAAATTGACATGCGTTTCTTTGTTCATAGCTTACTCTGAGTTATGATTTTTTTTGAACACACTGTATTTACAATGACTGTAAAATTTTATAAGTATACAAAATAAATGTTATTCGGGTAAAAATGGTATAGTACGTTATTTATACATAAAAAATAAAATAAAGAACAATAATTATAACAGTAACAAAAATAAAAAATCTTGGAATAGAAATAAAATATAACACGGTTACTCGCGCGGTCTACAATCGTATTTACAAAATGTATTTAGCAAGCTAGGGACAGTAAGACCCCCCCCCTCCACTAATTGGAAAGTTGGCGCCCAGTGGCGTAACTAAGAGTTCGGGGGCCCGCCCGCAAAATGTTTTTGGGGCCCGTTTTAATTGTAGCGTTTATCATGAGGAACTACATATATACCACAAGAATTTGTGGAAATTGTAACTAGGCTCATTTTCATCTGAGTTGACATGTTAAGAAGCAAAATAACCAATATGGGAGGCCAGAAAATCCAAGATTAGGCAACTTTACATCCGACCAAAGTCATTGTATGTTGTGGCATTTACTATGAAAATGTGATTGGCCCGTTTATTCTTTTTTTTTGAAATTGGTGGCGCAGTCCATTGGTGACAGTTACAGGGAATTGATTCACACATTTATGGTATCCCAAATGAAAGAACTTGGACAAAATATGGTATTAGCAAGATGGATCAGTATCATACAGTTTAAATAGTAGCAATTTTGCGAAAATAATTCTCATATCATATTTAATCCCACGTTTTGGTAATACACATTGGCCGCCAGGTATCTTGATTTGACAGCCCCAGACTTCTTTTATGGGATTATTTTAAAGGAAAACTCTGGATCAGTTGCAGGAAAATATTTGCTAAGAAATCGAAATTCTACCGGCTGAAATGTGATAGAAAATAAAAAGCTTGATTTTGTATAGCGGATAAGGGGCCCCTTAACCAATATTATTTGTGGAAATTGACATTTAAAAAAATAAAGGACTAAATTAATTTGTATGTTGCTACAAAAAAAGATTAAAATCAAAATGTTGCAGTAGTAATAAAATTATAAATCATGTAAATGGGGCCTCTCTAGAGGCGGGGGTCCGCCCGCAATACGGGCCCTGCGGGCCCGTTAGTTACGCCACTGTTGGCGCCCCTGTTCAAAGTACCATAATGAGAGAACCACAAGGGTCACTCTTGTGCTATTTGAAAATTGGAAATAAGTTAAGTATGATGAGATTTGAATCCGAGCCTTGAGAACCACAACTGGCAACATAGCGCACTCATCAGGTAAACATGTTTTATATTTTAGAGGTAATTTTCTATTCAGTCACTTCAACTAAAGAAGGTCCTTGATAAATTTGAAATAAGTAATGCAATAGGCAATAATGTTGAGCTCATCTCTA